>WAAE01007433.1:203747-226297 GCA_013400495.1 Nicator chloris | reverse complement strand
GCCACGGGCCAGCCGTGCACAGCGTGCCCGGGGCCAGAGCGTGCCCAGGCTGGGCGCCACGGCCGAGCCGTGCAGAGAGGGGCACAGCCCATCGGCTGGGCACGGGCACGTGGCACCAGCAAACCTCCTGCCCCGGCGGCCACAGCCGTGCTGTGTCCGGCGGCACCGGGACCCTGCCACACCCCTGCGTGTCCCCTGGCCATCCTGGGCCACCCTGGGCCCTCCTGGGCCACCCTGCTGCTGCCCATCGAGAGGAGCCTCCAGAAAGGGACCAGGGGCTGGTTTCCCGTTGGAGGACACAAACACGAAGGGCTGCTGCCATCTCCTGGGGGCTCTCAGGGCACGGCCACCCGGGATGGACAGGGACCGAGCACTGACCAGCCGTGCTGGGCACTGGGCGGTGCCCGGCTCGGGCACACAGCATTGGCTTCGCCTGCCAGATCCCCGGCCGACTGCTTTGGGCCCTGCTGGCTGAAAATACAGTGCTCCAGAGATCACCTAAAGAAGACAGGGACAACGATGATGATCTGCCAATCCCTCAGGTCCTTTATTACTCCAGAAAACCTCCAGATCAGCGTTTCCATCACAGAGGTCGGTGTGAGAATACCCAACACGGAGAGCCCCAGTGCTGGGGGCGTTTAATCTCCATTCCCAGACACTCCTGCTGCCCAGGACAGAGGAGCTGCAGCCACCCAGCAAACCCCAACCAGTGCAATGAACTACCCGTGCTGTGGCTGGGCCAAACAGCTTGTCCAGGGTCTGGCACCACCCGGGGACTCCTCTCTGCCAGGCTGGAGCCATCCCGTGGGGCACAGCACAGCTGGGGCCAATGTAACCGTGCCCCAGCTGGGAATGGTGCCAACAGCTGCCACCAATTACCTGAGGATTAGAGACAACCCTCTCCCTCGAGGGCATCTCCCCTGGTGCTGCTGGTGGGCTAAGCCTGAGAAGAGGGTGGTGGCTTCACTCTTGGAGCTGAGGACAAGCAGGGTTTGGAAGGGGGTTCCTGATTGCAAGAACCAACTTCTTTGGGTTTGGTCATGCTGCAGTGGGTGGGAAGGGAGTTGGGGGCTGCAGTGCAGCTCAGTGAGAGCCTGGTCCTGGAGCAGGAAAGGAGCCAGGGCTGCCTTGGGGTGGGTTTGGTGCCTGGGGCCTGCACTGTGTGGGCTGCATTTCCCACTCTGTGCTGGCTCGTGTGGGAGCCTGAGGGCACAGCTACAACTCCCAGGTGGCAGAGACACAGTCTGTCCTAGGAAAGGAAAAATAGGGAATAAGGTGACTGTCAAGGAAAGTTAGCAAAATCATAAATGAATGTGAAAATCAAACATAGCAGAAATTTCTTCCAGTGGTTCTGAGCTATGGGGGTTAATGTGTAGCTTGAGGGAAAGCAAAGTCTCAACTCTCAGTTGTGCAAGTGTGGTGATATTTTAGTGCAGTTGCTTTTTAAATAGCTCCCCCACCCCCCATTGCTCCAGCTTTATTGCCTCAAATGATTTAATTCCTTCTGCCTGTGGTGGTTAATTGAAAGTAAAAAATGTTTCCAGCTGGGGCTCTCAGCTCTTGTCCTGGTGTTGTCCCGGGACAGGGCTGGGAGCAGGACCAGCCTCCCCAGCAGCTCTGTGCTCCAGCAGGGCCCCCAAAGCTCATCCATCTCCTGCTCCAATCTGAAGGGTGAATCCCTGATGAAATCCCATCAGCTCAAACCAGAGTTGCCCTCAGTAATGCCAGGGAAGTTTTACAACCAGGCCCTTTTGTACCTCCAAAATCGGCCGTTGCACAAAGCTGGGAGTGCCCCTAGTCCTGCACTGTGCCCCTCCCGTGGCCCCACTGTTCTCGAGGGCTGGGCATCAGCCTGTGCCCCTGACCCTTACCTGCAGCCCCACAGGTGGAAGCCTCCCCTTAGGTGGGTGAGCTTATCTGAGGGGCACGGGCAGGGGGAAAAGGTGGAAGGTGTTTAATCGGCACAGGTCAGAGTGCTGCTCTGGCTTCCCAAAGGCTGAGCTCCAGAAGGGCAGGAATTTGGCAGGTTATGCAAGGTTTGGAATTAGGCTGTGGACACAGCCCGTAGCTTTTAAAGCACAGGGGAATCTCCCCAGCCTGGAGGATCAGCCAGAGCTCAGCGAGCAGCAGCACCTGGGGCTCTGCAGGCGGCAGCCTCTGCCGCAGCTGTTTAGCTGAGAACATTAAGAAATGTTCACTCTTGCACAGGTTTGCAGACAACACCAAGTTAGGATGGAGGAACTAAGTTGTGGAAAGAGGGTTAGGGTTTAATATTGGTCTGATAAAACAGGAAGTTATCTAAAGTAACTGCCAGGCAAGTCAATAAAGAAGAATCTTTCTTTTCTAAGCATATTAAATGAAGAACACCAAACTGAAATGACTGACAGAAAAGCCATTGTATTTATAAATGAGTATGAGCATCAGGCACTGTGGTAAAAATTTCTTCTGGTTCCAGAATGAGGGAGTGAGTTTTGCTCTCTCAGAATACACTCTTAATTCCAAGTTTTGAGAAAAGTCATATTATGTTAAGTTTTAGGATAGCTGGCTGTAAACCCAGCCATGCCCAGCGTCTTCACCGCAATCGCTTCAGCGCCGTTCCCCGCTCACTGCCGAGTGCCGCCGCCAGGGGGCGCCAGCCAAGCGCGCACCTGGCCGCAGGTGCGGGGCGGGGCCCGCCGGGGGCCGCAGCGGCACTGGGGCGTTGTGCTGATGCCTTCAGGTTTAGCTCTCATGTATTCCGGACTGTGTATGCCGTTCTGAGCCTCACAGTAAGTGTTAGCTCTCTACAGGGTAGGGAGACAAAACAAATCCTTGTCCTGCTGCACACCAAGGACAACCGGTACAAGTTTCAGGCCCAAAAGCACAAACAAGGGGGGGCTGAAGAGAGAAAACAAGAAGGATGGGACTTCATAATCTGCAGCTGTAATTGGACAATTAACCCCAATATGCAAATGGACCAAAACTTACAAAAGTGTGAGACCTTGTGACCAGCCGACCATTTTGTGACCATTTTGTGATGATTCTGGGTCCACCTTGGGGGTAGCCCTGGCCAGGCTCTTGTCCTGCCCAAGGCACATCCTTAAAGGCCTTTCAATAAATATCTACTTTATTTTCTAGCTCTGCCCAGTCTCTGTTCCAGGTCAGCCATCCCAAGGTACTGGTGCCACCCGCGGTGTCACAGCAGCTCCGTCACTGAACACCTGAGGAAAAGCTCTCAGGGACCTTCCAGCAGCTCCTGGGTGTAAAGGCTCAAGGTGAGAAATGCAGAGGTGATGGGTAACTGAAGTTTAATTCAGTCTGCTGGGTCTAGAAGGGTGACAAAAAGGCCAATTTTCACACAGATCCTGCATCAAAGGCTCTCCCAGCCTGCTCAGCCCCAGTTGTGTGTCCCAGCTCTGGGACAAGCAGTGAGGCCCTTTCCACGGGCAGGAAAAGGGCAGCAGTGGACAAGACGTGCTATTTTGAAAAACTGCTCAGACAAAAGGTTCAGGATTGTGAATACATTCTTTAACTTTTATTCTCTCAGTAGGTAAGCAGTGGATTAAAAAACTCAGTAGCAAAACCAGACCAAAACTAAGTCTCACATCTTGAGAAACAAACGTGCATTTGCATGTCAGATTTGGGTGCTGAACTGTAATTCACATCCTGACAGTGGATATGCAAATAACCAAGGAGGAATTTGGCAGTGGGAGCAAACTGCTGCATGTGTCACCATGGCAAATGTGCAACAAACACGTCCAGGTGTTGGCAACTTTGAGCAAACACTGGGCCATGGAGAACAAATGCAGTGATACCACAGATTCTGAAACAGTGTAAGCAGAAGAGAAAAATGGGACAGCTTAATGGAAGCTGTTTGGCACTTCCCAGCAGAGGCTGCTTCAGCCACGTGCAGTATTAATCTTTCTGTACCTGGATTAGATTTTGTAGGCTCTTTTCCTCATGTACATGCTGCTTTTGCTTCCACTGAAGGTTAAAAATTCCACTGGTGAATCTTGGAGTGTTAGGGACACTTCATAAATTAGGGACAACAGAAGCTGCTCTTTTCTAAGATTTGAAGCCAAAGTGCCAGCAAGGAGCAATTGCCAATTACAGAAATCCAACTGCAACTGGCTTTAGCCAAAGGAAAGAAACTACAATTTCAAATGCAGTTCTGTGCTGTCACAGGCCCCACTTCCCCAAAACCATGCTATAATCAGTACTGCGGATTAGATCCCTTAGTAAAAAACCAAAACATCCCATAAAACAGAAATCAAGGATTTCTCAAGTCACAAAACTACATTTTCAGAGGTGATTCCCTGTATGTGCAACATCTGCTCTTGTCAAGGTATGCATCTTTTCTGGGTTCAAAATGTGCAAATTCCATAAATCATATGTTTCTTCCAGTCAGATTCCCTTACTAGTGCTGAAACAAATTCACAGTATAAACTCTCCAGACTCTTCATGCTGTGAATTAATGTATTTATATCTCTATATAAAAGGTAAAGTGCAATTTGTTGTTTTGCAGAGCCACCCAAGGGCCCAGTACTGCAGTGTGTGGTTGCAGCAGGTTTGGGGATGGGAAGAAACCCCCCCATTAACAAAGTCATCATTTCATGGCAGATGGTTCTGCTTTTCAACGGGCTGCACGGAATTTGCTATGCAGTGAAGTCTGAACAAAAGGTTCTTCCTTCAGCCCATCCAGCGTCTGAGCCTTGTGGGTTTTTTCCCTCCCTGAACAGCAGCAGCAGAGCTGTTTCACCTCAGCAAGGAGCACAGGGCTGTGAGATGCGGGCGCTCCCCGGCTCAGCAGCTCCCCTGCAGGCGGGCTCTGGGCCCGCGCTGGGAGCTCAGCGCGCCCCGGCCCCGCTCTGCTGCAGCAGCTCCTGCTCGTCGTCCTCGGAGCCCGAGGGGCCCTGGCGCACCTCCTCGTACCACTTGTTGGTCAGGGTCTTCATCTGGATGCGCCCGTCGTGCAGGTCCTGGGGCCAGGGAAAGCAGAGCGCTCTGTCACTTGCTGCAGCAGCCCTCTGTGCAGGGCACAGCAGGGCCACAGCTGCACACAGTCCTCAGGAAAGCATCTCTGTGAGCACAGCCCTTCTGCTTCCCACAACAAAATAGTTACCAGTGCTCAGGCAGCAATTAGTGCTACAGATGACAGCTTTGATGATGGGTGTTTTTACCTGTGTTCTCTAGACAGTCCTGCTCTGTGTGTTTCAACAATCCTAATGCTGTCTGGAAGGCCTGGCTTTGGCCCTCCTCGTGCTCCCAGGGACACTGGGAAGCTTGTGGCCTGCGTGGTGATTCACATGCTTGTTTTTCCAGCCTTTGGTTGCAATCTGGATGGCAGCCTGTGCTTTTGGCTACCAACTACGACTCAGATGCTTACTTTGGTTTCTTGATTCCTTTCTGGTTTTGCAATAAATTACTTTAGTTTTTGTAGGAAAGTGCTGAAAGGGTACTTTTGAAAAGCACAAAATGAGGAAAAACAGTACTTTTGAGCAGGCTAGGAAGATGGAATGTGCACTTACACAAAATTATGAACTGCACAGCCAAAATGCTTCCATGGGAAATTTGAAAAACAGTGAGTTCTGTGGCTAAGGAGCCTCCGATTTCTGTGGGAGTTAAAAAGGCACAGTATTTACACCTTGGGGCCACTCAGTGTTAAGTTACTGTCAGGTGTTGTTTTGCATTTACAGCCTCAGAGCCTTGGTGTCTGGAAAGTGAAGGGTGCAATGCTGGTGCCTATTTCCCAGATAGAAACTGCACTCTGCATCAACATCACAGCTCCTGTGTCAGAAGTCACAGGACCACTGACAGCAAGAGACAGGAACTGTGTGTGACAGCACTTTAAAAACTCTGCCCAAGTGGCAGCAGCTTTTTCTAGCAGCAGCAGCCAGTGACTCCTGATGCCCTTCATGGTTCTCTGCACAATTAAAGGCGAGTTCAGCACATCCACACACCAAGTTTAACTGGGGTAGCTCTGAGATGCTCATTTAATCCAACTTACAGAGCAGCTGTTCATTACAGCTGCTCTCTCTATGCATGAGCAATACACAGATGTCCCACTGTCCCTGCACAAGTTGTGGCTGCACGATGAGCCCTGTGTGGTACTGAGGACAACAACCAACCCGACCAGGTTCTCTTCTTCAAGAAAACAAGACTGACCTCTTGTGTGAGTCTTCTGGTGAAGAAAGGATTCAAATACTCCACATCAAGTCGCATAAAGCCTTTGAGGTTCTGGCGTTTTATGTACTGGGCTTCATATTCCTCCTCTGTGAGCTCTGATAAATGCTCAGATTCTATAGTGTTTCCCTAGAAAAATCACAAATATCAGAACAACCCCAGAGAAGTGGCAGTCATCCCATCACCTTGCTTCAGCCCCTGCTCTGTGGTCTCCCTTATCACAACCAGGTGCCATGCTGGAACAATATGGAAATGACTCCCAGCCTTGCAGGCCTTAGGGGTGGATGAGCCTGTTCAGCCACGGAATCCCTTAGCTTCCCCTTCCATGCTGAAAGGAAAAAAGACCTGAAATGTTCCATGTTTTGTATTGTCACTATTGCTGAGAACAGGTTTCTACTGTGCAGGTTTTGTCTTGTGAGCTGGACAATGCTTTGATCCAGCTAGCACCACTGCTGTCACTGTCCCACTGAAAACAGCCCTGGCAAACATGCCCTGTCCCCTCTTCCTGCACTTCCTTGTGTGGACAGTGCAAGGTAATTCTAAAGACTACAATTTCATGCAAAGAGAAACTGTTCTTAAGATCCTCCAGAACAATACCCTGCATATACTCTTCAATGGTTTAGAGAAAAACAGGCAAAAAATGTCCTGTGATACTTTTTATTCTGCAGTCTTTTGCACAAGAGATTCCAGACTGGTTTTGGCTTAGTCAGATCTCTTGCTTTGCCAGAAATTGCTTTAAAATAAAGTCCAGTCAGAGGGAGGCTATTGTTACCACCCTCTCATGACCTTTGAATTGTTCAAAATAATTTCCCTCTGCCTTTTATGATTAATTTCCATCTCACACTGTACCAACTACTTTCTCTCTGTATATGACTCAATCCTCTATCATCTGCTTTATGCTTTTCCAGGGGTTATTTTAGTTTATACAGATGCCCTTGTAATTGGATTGAATTACGAGACTATTTCTCCTCCCCTTGTCCAAATACATATTTTGTATTAACACTAACCAAACTCTGTCTTTGGGATACTTTAAAATTATATTGCTTGGCTTTGTCCTACCACCTTGGTTTTTTCTGCTGCCTTCATCCTGCTTTTTAGTAACAAATCATGCACTAGTCCTGAAAAATGTTTAAACTGAAAAAAACCCCCATGAAACCCCAGTGACCCTGTGAATGAAACCCCACACAAACCATCTTCTCTGTCTTGCTGAGATTGACGTCCTTCTTGCTCCTCTTGCGCGGTTTGGAGTCCTCGATGTCCACGAGCCTGATGAGGGGCATGGTTCCCCCTCCCAGCAGCAGGATGGTGAAGAGCACGATGATGATGGTGGTGGTGCCGATGAGCTGCCGCTTCTCCATGGGCTCCAGGCCCAGGTGGAGGCTGAGGGCATAGGGAATGGCACCACGTAATCCTCAGGGAGAGAACAGGGCAGCAAGGGAGAGTCAACCAACAGCAGCACCTGAGCACCCCAGAACTCAGCTGCAACTCTCCACCTTCAAAAGGCTTTTTACAATCCTGTGGCACGCCCATTATCTATCACTTGGCTACCACCCTCAAACTGGTGTGAGCATTTCAGACACTGCTGTTCAAACTGTGAAGCTCTTGGGCCCAGAGAGACAAGCAGCCTCTATGCAGAAAAGCTCTCGTGGGGCTCATCAGAGCAAAGTCCTCCAGCACAAAGGGGAAAGAGAACATTTCTTTGTGCTTGGGTTTCAGAATAGTGCTAATGTTGAGTTTTGCTCAACCAATGAAAACCAGCTCCTCCTAGAGTGAGCCACACAATGAAAGAGATAAAACATTTTTTCTGGTTCTCAGTATTTTGAGCTTTAACTTACCACTAAACCACATGATAAACATCATTTTGGGAGTGATTTTATGGTCACGGAAAAAGTTGAGTAGGTAGGAAAGTGGAAAAATATTCACTGCTCTACCAAACAGAACCAGCACCTGAAAAACAAATAAAAGCAGAAGAACATTTGATGTGTTACATCCACAAGGCCCCAGTTGCAGCTGGTTTTACAGGGAAAGGTGAATATGCTCTTGTTGCTCACAGGCAGGTGTGCTGCTCCATTAACAGCACAGGGCATTGTGGAATTTTACTCCTGAACATTTTGTCTGCTTAGCTGCAACTAAATCAGACCTGTCACTGATGGAGACCAGGCTGCTTTACTTATAATAAATAAATGGAACCCAGGAGGCATTCCAGGGAGACCAAGAATTACTTTGGGTAAAAGTGCTCCTCAGTTCAGTCAGCTCAGCTCCTTTCATCATTCCCTTGGTGCAGCAGCCAAGAGGCAATAAGGTATTTCTATTGTCTCCCTGTGGCTCAGTTGCTCACAAAGACCAGGAGCCAAACAAATAGCACGTCAGCCTGTTTCTCAACACTTCCCTGGGTATGGCTATAGAACATACCCCACACTGAAGCAACACTTTGAGAGCAAAAAAGAAAAGAAAGGGGACTATTGATATAATGGTCAACAATTAACAAACACAGTGAAAACTTTAACTCACAAAAAGGCAAGGTTTTCCCAGAGCATTGTGTTTAAGCTCCACTACAAACAGACCTCGGTAAGGTAAATATCCTAGAATTAGTCAGCAGGATCCTTGAAGGGTTGTGCTGCTTTCCTTTATGAATCACCCCAAAATTACACAATTTGCATTAGGCCTGAGAGGGCAATGGCACACAGAAGGAAGTGTCACACCTTAGATATGTATTAGATAGGGAAGCTGTGTGCAGGCAGAGCAGTTCCCTGTGCTGACATCCCTGTCTGGGGAAGCTGCAGATACCAATCCTTCCCTGGAACCATGCACTGAATGCACTGCTGTACACAACTGGAAATGGATGCACGCTGCCCTCAGTGCACTCTGCAAAAGGGAACACACTTTTCATGCTGATATTAAACCATTATAATGGCAACACATGGAGGCAAGCCCCATATGAAACATGATTCACAGAGTCACTGCATTAAGGCACACTGAAATGTGTTTAAAGACAGAATTGGGAAAGCAGTCAGAGAAATTTTTATAAAAACCTATAAATTGTAACAATTACTCTAAAATCTTTTAACTGTAAGGTGCTTCGCCCTTCCCCAACAGCAAAAATGCATCTAAAAAGATATGGAAGAAAGTAAATACCTACTATGCACCAGATGACAAAGGACATTTCAAACTTGTGAGGAAAACTAAAAATTGACAGGCCAAGAAATGCAAAAACACACGTTTCTGAAAAAGAGAAATGATATCCTAAATAAACAATTCTGTAACACCTTTTCTACTCCTGTTATTAATTCCTACATACAGTACATAAAGTGGGAGTTCCTGACCAAACCCCAGAGAGCTGCTGTTGCTCACTAAGGAGTGGTTAAATTCACTTTGCAGCAAAGCCACTCCCTGATCATACTGCATCCTCCTGCAAACAACACAGAATTCATTCATGGCAGCCCCAGGAATCAGGGATGTTTGTAATGCAGCAATGTGTCATTTCTGCAAAGCTTTGGTTTGGAAAAGGAACTGCAAAGGCTCTCGGCCTCTGAGCTGCTTGTACACTCCTTCCAAAAACTTCCATATCTGAAGTTACTGCTTTTGCAGGGAGCTTTTTATATTAAAAACATTCAAAAATACCACTGAACCCCCATCTCCTAGAACTAAAAACAGACCAGAGGAACACACGAGTCAGAGATCTCTATCTGGCCATCAATCTCATGGCAAATCTTAGCAGGAGCCTGCAGGATGGGACAGAGATTTACTGCATGTTTCATCCCGTGTGGCAGGAAAGGTGACTTCTGGGTGCCTTCCAGCCTCCACTCTCGGGAATTCTTCTCTCAAAGACAAGCACCACTGACACACAAATGCCTGGATGCAAATTCACACCCCTGCTGCTCCCAACAGAATCACCGTGCCACGCAAATGCAATTTTAAACCAGTAATACCAGATTTAATAGCAGGCAGCACCTACCACACATGAAAGCAACAGTTCTGAGTGTCTGCTGCATCAGGATCTGTGTCACTGGGGACAGGTTGTGGTGTGTGTAGTGAGACATCACGATGCCAGAGAACAGGATTGCCATGATACCTGTGGGCAGGAACGTGGCAGTCAACAGAAGTCTCTGCAAGGATTTACTGCTGAGACCCTCCAGAGGAACCTTCTCACAAGGCAACCCCTGTTTCTAAGCAATATAAATATTTTAACATATCAAACAGTGTGGTCAGAACTCATTCTGCTGCTCACCTGAGAGTGAGATCCCCTCTGCAAGGCCGTAAGGAAGGTAAGCAAATATAATCATCATCCCAAATTCTAGGGAAGGTGTCTTCCTCAAATCAATGTGCTTTAGTACGTACACACGGAAATGTTATGGAAAATGTGAATTAAAAAATAAATCAAAGAAACATCCTGATGTCTTCATTACAAAACAATGATTATGCTTAATGCACTTCTCTACTGAATAGCCAATAAAATCTACAGATTGGCCTTCAACTCAAGAATGGAAAGATTAGTAATTTCTTATGTGAGGAATGTTTCTTATAGAAGCTGCTGCCGGTAGAAGGCTGTCAGAAGACAGAGCTAGAGACAAAAAAAGATCTCTTACTGATGTGCCTCTACAGTACTGATAACAACAGGTAAATCAAATACTTTTGAGGCACGAGTAACTGTAAAGGGCAAGTAAGATGCTTTTCTCTTTGACTTAGTATAATCTAGAAATGACTCAGCGAAGTGTTGAACATCTGTCTCCCTCTTTTGTTGTGATGTATGGAATAATTTCAAAGTTTGTTGAATTAGGCTGATGAACCAAAAGGGGAAATAGGTCTGTATTTAATCAAACATTCTACTCCTGTTGTTTACAAAGTGTTTGGGAGTGTGTCCCAGCTGACACCAGTAACTGCTGCACAGCCCAGAGCTCCTACAGTGAAGTCAGAGCTAGCATTAAACAAGCCCAAACAGTAACAAAGGTGTCAGGGCTACAGCAAACAGCCTTCCTGATCTCAGCTGAGCAGCTCCTGGGTTGTTTAGCAACCAATTCGTGGAAGAGGCAAAACACAACCCAGGGTAAATCCAAACAGAACTGTGTCTGCATTCAGCTGCCTGCACATGATCCAGAGGGACAAACGAGCTGGGCTGACTCAAAGGCCCTCGGGAAAAGCAGCTTTTTCTTCTTTTTAATTAACTGGTTTATGTATGTAAAAAAGAAGCCATATGCTTGTTAAAATGGATTGGTATTGAAATGGAATTAATATATTTTGAATTTACAAAACAATTACCATATCTTATAACACTCCAATGCACATAAGCTATTATACAACATTTCAGACCTTAATTATGTTCATAAAAATTTGATGCCACTTTTAATACACATCCATGCACACTAACATAAAACCAAAATAATGCCTAATAAGAAATACCCTCTAAGAAATGCTGGAGAAGATGGGAAGAAAAATACTATTAGAATGTTGTAGTTCACCAATGTATACATATATATCACCAAAATTTTAAAAGGATATTAATGCAGAAATAAGACCAGTAAGTGTGCCAAGTGCTGCAGAGCCAAAGAACATCTTGAGAAAGTATCCCAGTGCCTGTAGAAAGGTTTGCCATCCACTTACATCTGACATGTTTTCCCTTGTCAAACCTTCTGCTGTGCTAGATACAATTAAAAGAGAAATAAAAAGAAATGGTTATGCATTCTAAGCCTGGATCCAAAAATATCAAACATCTTTTGAGCATAACAAAAAAAAGACTCCCATTTCTTTGTTGCTACCACTCTTAAAAGGCTTTTACTGTGATATATGTAACAAGAGGAATGTCAAAAGACGTTAAATCAAGCCTTAGTGTAATCCCCAAAGGGAAACCTAATTCTGCTAAAAATCCAGCATTGCTCCTCTGAAGAATCCCAGAATGGCGTAAATAGGCTATGGTGATGCCCAGGACCTCAAAACAATGTTCAAACTTTGAAAAGGAAAAGAAAACATATTTTACAGTGGTAAAAACTCACGTGATCCTCTGAGCAGAACAAATGAACAGGAAGAACTCTCATCAAATATTTAGGTGTGGATGAGAGACAGGAAGGTCACTGAAGGAAAACAAAGCAGCTCTTAACAGGAAAGGGGAGAAACCTCTTGGAATTTCAGGAGTATATTTCATGGAAATTCTGTGCAAAGAACACACAGATTCTAACTAGTGTTTCTTTTGGCTGCTTTTAGCCTTCAGCACCTCCCCTGAAAGCACCACAACTGTAATAAAAGCAATTAATTAATTAGAAAATTACTGTGACTTCACTACCTGCTTGTACAGCTGTTCCTTCTATACATTCACAGTCACAACTATTGGCTTCAGCAATAACATGAAGATATATCCATCCATTTTTTCCTCTTTCAGCCCCAAAGAAGTATCACAGGCAGAAGATAAGGATGCTGGATGTTCCTCTTTCCCGTGGCAGCCCCAACAGGAACACAGCCCCACTGCATGGATGGTGCTGCACTCCCCCCAGCCACCGTGGGACTCTGGGCACAAGCCAAGGGCACGGAGACACAGCAGCTCTGGGAAGGTCAATGTTTCTGTGCCTGATGGTGACATGTGGGGCTCCTGCTGTCAGGACCCTCAGATGGAAAGAGAGCTGATAAGGAATGCAATTAGAAAGCAATCAATTATCTAGGATCAGTGAGAAAAGGCACTGAGGTAGGGGTAATGAGGCAACCATTTACTGTCTTCTGCCTATGCAGTTCATGTTATGGATTGCTTTTTACACAGAAGCACCACACAAGATTCAGCTTTACACCTGAAATACAGGATTTGTTCCACATGAGGATGGCAGAATTACTGTATATCCAAGAAACTAACAGAAAACTATGTAGTTACTGTTTCCATAAATGTGTGTGGCTCCAATGCACTTACTTGGTCAGGACAATTGAGACTGCATCGTTGAGAATACTTTCTCCAAAAACCAACATGTTAAGCACAGGATCCACATTAAGGGCATTGAAAATGGCAATAGTAGCCACAGGGTCAACTGCAGATATCAAAGAGCCGAATGCAAAACTGGAAGAACACAAAAGGGGAAACTAGATGAAAGAAAAATACCCACCTAGTCACTTACATGAACAACAGTAACAAAGCCCATCTGTGTTACAGTTTCTACACAGTGATAAGGAGTACTCTCTTTCCAGTCATAAGAACGTGGCCACTTGCCAAGTTCTGGAAACATCTACATTACTGATACTGAAATTCTTGTTCTGGTTTTTTTTTTTAAGAGAAGATTTGGAAAAGGAAGTTATACCCTTATCACATATATTAATAACACCAACTAATCAAAGTTTACAAATCTTAACATTTGATTATAATACCAGTATCTGTCTAAAGAAATCACTGAGCACAGAACAGAATAGACTAGAATGCAACAGAATGGAATATAATACAATACTATCTGGAAATAAGGGCATAATAAATAGGGTACAGAAGTGTTCCATTTATTTCTCTAGTTTCATATACAATGTTGAATCTCAGCCATCTAAACAATAACCAAAAGAGGTGGCCAACTGTAGTGTATTTCCCACCTGCAGCTATCCTGAAAAAAGCTTCATTTCATATTCTACACCATTTCCCCACGAGCTTACCTGTCTGTCATGTTGAGTTTATAAATTACATCAGCCTGAAAGAATAGGTAGAACATAATCACAATCAACTGTGGTGTTCTGCTGTTCTTAAAAACCAAACCATTCATCAAAGCCCGAGTTCATTATTAAGAAAAATTCACAGCAGTGATGCTATCCAGTTTAATACTGCCCTCCAATAGTAATCTACTGCTACAGCTCTGGTCACCCAAGATCAGGGAACTAGAGCAGAGTCAGGTGAGTAGAGTAACCAAGACATTCAAAGGAAGAGAAATCTGAGTGGCAAAGAAGAACGTATAGAATGCTTGGCCTACCAGAATGAAGTCTGAGAGAAAAGATAAATATCTGTGTTTATATGTAATCAACTGGAAACACCAAACCACAGAAGGAAAAAAAATATTGTAGAGTTTAAGATGGCTCCAGAGAACACAGGTTTTGGAACAACCTGCCATCAGGAAGATTGTGGAAGGTAGGAAAAGTAAAACTCAACTCTTAATTGCTTTTCCCACGGAACCTGCTGTGTCAGAGAGGCACAGGGTGGCTCAGGTTGGAAGGGACCCCTGAGGTCACCTCCTCCACCCTTCCTGCTCCTCAGGGCCCCTGGAACATTACCTGGGATCGTGTCCAGAGAGCTTTTGAGGACTTCCAGGGAAGGAGACTCCACAGCCTCCCCAGCAACACCCATGGAAGGGCTTCTATAACACTGCTTTTGTGAGAGCAGAGAACGGGACTTTGTGACCCAGGAATTCACTTTCCCTCTATTTGTCTGCTCTTGAAAAATGGATTTTCAAATAACAAGCCAGGTAAACCTAAGTGCTTCAAAGCAGTCTGTCTTACCCGGCCCAGGAAATAGATTCCTCCTCCTACAATGAAAGCTGATATTGCAGTGCCAAATACTGAGAACAGAATGATGGAACCAATGTTCTGAAAAAAATTACCCTGGAACACAGCAATAAGATAAGTAAATTAGTAAAAATGGCCTGAGGGAAAACTCATGTTTGGGTTTGCATTTAATTAGATTCTAATTCACAACTGGGTTTCCAGTTCCAAAGGCTCAGTTTGGTTCCAGTACCCCAGGACACACATCCACACCATCTGCCTAGAGAGACTGCAGCTCTCTTGAGGACAACAGCAATTCCTCTGATTCCCAGGACTGATTCCAAGTCTGGCACCATAACAAGAACCCAACCCTCAGGCAAACAGCTGGATATCCAGCACTTTGACATATTCCCCACCTGGCCAAAGTTAATCCCTCTGTTGGAGACAGGGCATGTGGAAAAGGCCTGTACACTTCCCAGTTGCTAGTCCACTGCTTGTGGTTTGGTATGCAAAGGTCTGCAGTGTTGGTACCAGCTCCTGGCACCACCTTGGCCACTGTTCCCTGCCTCTCCTGCAGCACAGCTGGAGCAGAAGGGCTGCACTGGGAGCCCCAAAGCCCCTGGGCCAGGAGGGAGCTGTGAGAAATGCCCATGGAAACACATGGAAAAACATGCCATGGGCCCCCAGGCAAGGGGCAGAACCCTACACACATCTTCCTCTTCTTCAGCTGTGGAGTGACCCCACCTTTCCCACCTCTGATCTTACACCTTCCCCCTTCTCCTCCTTCAGCAGCCCCTGTACAGCTCTGGTGAGGTAAGAAACCTCTCCAGCCAAGGAAATCCTCATCTGCACTGTACCCAACACCTTGCCAGCACTCAGTTATCAGCAACAAGCTACACTGCCTGCACTCTGGGTTGAAGAGGTTTAAATTTTGCACTCTCAATTCCCTAATGATTAATATAATGGAATTTAATGCAACTATCCTAAGCTTCATGAAGATAAGTAAAAGCAGAATCTGTTCCAAACAAAACCTCAACATCCAAAATGAGTGCCTGGCAGGGACTGACCTTGTGCAGTGAATATCCAGATTCAAATATAATAGGTGGAAGCAAAAGCAGAAAAAACATATTTGGACGAAACATTTCTTCTTCCTGAAAAAGAAAAAATTAATTATAATTTCAGGGATGTCATCATTATTGAAATAACATCAAATCTTCCAAAAGAAAAGCTATTAAAAAATAGTGATGGAAAATGAAAAACCTTTCTCCCTTCTTATCTCAAAATAGAAGACTGAAGAACAGTAAACTATTCAAGGGCTGCTAATTCTATTGCTCTTTTTCAACCCAGTGATAGAAATCTAGGAGTTACCTATTTAAATTACTATCTCCAAAAGAGCTGCATAGAAAACAGGTTATTTTGGTAAAGGAAAATTCTTCCTTTTTGCACAAAATGTATTCCCATTTATCTGAGAGTCTGGAAACCTGCAAGGACTGCCAAGGAACCCCTCGGCCACTGTTGGAACAGAACAGGTTAACTGGGACCAAGCAGTTTCACTGGAAAACTCATCACCTGACAGGAAAATCACATCATCAGCCCAGTGCCCCTGCAGGTGACCAGGCTCGGGTGACACACACCTGAGGGGCCTGAGGCTGGATTCTTCTCAGCCAATGTAATTTCTGCCTGAATTGAATGGTACTATTCTGATGGTTCCTTTTTGCCATCACAGTGATATAAATGGAACCCACCATGAGGTAAGATGCTATTTTTTTGTGTCCTCAGTCTTTGTCACTTATCTCATCTCCTGGCTAGCACTGCTCATGCTGTACCCCCAGCCTGGCACCCTGGTTTTTCTGCTGGCAGAGTAAGCACAGAGGGCAAATGAATCCCAGCTGAGGGGGTCAGTGTCTTTACCCAGCTGTTTACTCCCTCCTGGTCCCCCCAGCATCAAACACGTTAGAGCTGTCACCTCTGCAAGCACCGATTAACTTGTTTAACCCCAGGGTAAACAGCTGATGGACTGTTCTGTCCTAACAGCAGCTTTCAAAGCAGAGGTACTCATCTCTTTAAAGACTCATTCCTGCCTGTACCAGTGATAATCATCTTAAAGGATTGGTGGGGCTTAGAAAACAAAACTCATCCTTGGGACTGAAGTGCTCCAGCCGTGAGTGTGCACGCACAATGCTGTGAATCAGTGGCTGACCCTGCCTGCTCCTGTCAGCACAGCAACTGCACCAGAACAGAACCCACACATCTGACTCACTACACTGGACAAAAGCCCCTGAAACCAGAGCTGGACAAGGAAGTGAGAACAATGGAAGGGAGGAACATGTTTGTGCTGCCTGGAAGCAGAGGAAAATAACACATGAGGACTCTGACTGTCAGCTGTGCTAGCCAAGAACTACCAGCAGGTACAAGGTGTTAGTGGTGAACTGGAATGAACACTTGGTAAGGGGTGATCACTAGAAACTACATCACAAAGTTTCCAGGGCAGGGATATGATCAAAGATTTCCTTTGTACAGGGATATAGCCTGCCATTGAATATTTCATTTTTTATCTTATCAAATCAACAAAAGGTATTTAGTGAATTTAGAACCATTTATGACCATGTAATAAAGTCTATAATTATCGATTAGAAATGTTCACATCTAAAATTACAACAGCCTATGTTAAAACCTAAGTTTTATTACAGTGAAAGTAACTCAAGTAAGCAAATAATAATGTGATATCTGTGGCCTTTCACCGTGGCTGACACATGAGCAAGCACAGCTTCCCAGTGCCCCCAAGATGTGACCAACACTTCCCAGAAAACACCCACAGAATCCATCAGCTGTGATCAGTATTTCCCATTTTAGAGAACAAGCGCTCAAATCAGAGTATGAAGCTTTCTTTCTCCTTCTTACACACATTATCTTACTCAGATTATTTTATTTAATCCGTAAGAAATTAATTTAAAATGCTGATGTTGTAGCCATTTAACTGATTTTCAATTTTAAGTCAAATCCAGTTGATACAAATCATGAATGAAAAAGCACTAACTACTGCAGCCCCCACTGCTTCTAATTACTTCATATGTAAAAATGAAATATTACAACACAGCTGTTGAGCTATGTAATTGGTTAAACACGTGTACACAGAACCAGTGTAGTTAGTTGACAAAAAAAGAAGTATAATATGTAGTTCAAAAGCTACATCAGACTGAAAATCTATGCATTTTAATGAATTTCAGCTGAGGAGAAAAAGATCTTCCTTTAGGGCACTAACTGCCAAGAAATATAAAACTGCAAGCTAGGATTAAAATTCACTACTCAGACCAAGATGTTCAGCTGACTGATATAAATCCTGTTTAGACCTGGCAATTCAAATCACTGTGACTTCAATCAGTTCACTGATCTAATAATGTTTGGTGCTGTCAAACAAAACCACAGTTTAAATGCTCCAAGACTTTAAATTAAAGCAGCAATACTGAAGACTTCATTGCTTTAATAATGTGGATAAACAGTAGGAGGCAAAATCCTTGCTTCACTGTAGACTTCAGCCTTGGAGAAACTTCTGCCAGGACTTGCCCTCTGAAACATCAAGTATTACAAAGCCTTTGATAAGATTTAGGCTTTTGCTACAATTAAAAATTAATTGTTACAACTATACCTTCCAGTTGGCCAGCTTTTGAGCCTCTATGATTTTTATAAAAGCTCCCATAAGGATACCTAGGAGAGAGTAAGAAAACATTCTGAAACAGCCACAAAACACGACACTGTTTATCAGCTCTCCAAGTTTTAGAAATGAAAACAAGGCAAAACATAGTGCAGCAAGTCTTTCATTCCTAAACCATGAAAACACTGAGTGGTTTTGGGTTTCATACCCAAATACCCAGTTTCCAACAGGTTACATAACTGCAGAGTTTCCCTGCACAACAGATTGTCTCTTGGGGTATCCCAACTCCAAACAGACCTACTGAGAGTGATGCTCACTGGTTCAGAAAGACAACAGGCTTAACTACTCAAAAACACTTCTCATCTAAGCTGCACTCAAATGAAATTTCACCTTTCCTGCTGAAGAATCAGGAAGTTACAAGCTAGGCATCTGTGCCTCATGTCACTTCAATATTATTTGCAGTTAAAGCAGCTTAAATGAAATCATTCTTCTCCACAGAAGTGAATTTTGTTTGAATGAAATCACAGCACTTTCTGGAAATGAAGAAGGCAACAAACTCTGATCAGGGTGGAGACTCTGTCAGAACTATTTTCCAAATGACTTACACACTCTTTAAGTCATGTAGAAATAACGTGAATATAGAAGAATTTTATCAAGGCTGCTGCAAACTCAGTGGTTAAAGGTTATTGTACTGTTTCCTCCCATGAATCTTCGAACATAAAGACATAAAACTGTAACAAGATTTCTCCTGGAAGTCATGAAGATGACTTATGAAGTGTTGTTAATTGTTTTCAAGTAGTTGGGAACTTGTCTTTAGCCAGATTTCAGACTTGTGTTTCTGCATAGCTGTGTTTTATTATTTACAGAATGGAGACTTCACAGTCAAACACTGGGACACAGAAGTCAAATACTCCAATTGAAAGGTACAGAGTGTCTGAAAAGCTTTAAGTATGTTTTCCTGTAACTCAAGTTAAGTGTGCTTTCCTGCAACTCATGAGACCTCTCATGCTGTAGCTAACAAAAGAGTCTCACAAACAGAATCACATGGATTACTCCTGATGGATGTGTCACACACACAAAGCCATGAGGCCTAAGCCTTCTTTTATACAAAAATCTGAAGGCATCAGTCCCAGAGGGTAGAAATAATTCTCCCATGAAATGGTTTCTATGGAAAGGAAGAGGAAAACATAAATGAAGGAACATCAAAGGTCTGCTGTTCCTTGAAGGACAGAATGCCAATACAGCCACATACACTTACAAACTACTCTTCCTTTATTACTAAATGAATGAATGCAGGTTTTGATCAGCTGTTTCTATTAAATCAGTCAGGTCAGTTTTGTCAAGGGGCTAATTAGAAGGGTAAGTCTGTAACAGTTAATCTATGCCTCGTTTTTTTGAACATTTTATAGGCATTTTCTTATTGCAACCCACCTTCATTTTTCCTGAGAACATGTTAAAACTCAGTAACAAATCGAAGAGAAAAAACATTTCTGGAAACTATTTTTACCCACAAAATTCCAGCAACTTATAAGGATGAGGATCAAAATCCAGCCTCAGAGAATGCACTCCCACCCTGTCCACTAGGAGAGACACACCCTCTAGAAACCATAAACCAGAAGCTTCTGAGCAGCTTAGACAATGGGAGGAAAAACACTTGCGAAAATCATACTTCTCTTCTCTGCTGCCACTTTTATTAGCCTTCAATAACTTCCTGAGCATTTGTTTAATTTACAAGTCAAAACAGAACACACCTCATTTCTGGCACTGCTGGCAAAACTGGATACTTGAAAGCCAAGCTGTGCTCTTGCAGCTGTGCAGAGCATTACCAGGACCAGAGGGTCACTGAGCAGCCCTGAGCTGGCAGCTCCAGTGATCACACAGGTGCTGAGTGCTGGCACCAGGGCTCAGAGTACTTCCACTATGACTGAGCCTATAAACTGACTACTGAAGGCTGAAATGACACAGGACATCTGTTACCTCGGCTGCTCCAGGCTATTACACCCTGCTGACTCACAGGAATTGCATCTGCTGGTATCGTGTTGCCTCACTGGGGGACAGATTGCTGTGGTTCACCCCAAAACCCAACTGAGCACCTTCCTGCATGGCCTCTGAACAGAACACAGGGCATGCAGCACTTCTCCTGACCCACCCTGTTTTCCAGGAAGCCTAAGTTACTGACAAGCACCAGAAAGCTCACCTGCTTCAACTGAGAAACTGTGTAAAAATATAGCTAAGAAATATGAGAGAAGGTACCAGCCTACCCCAAAATCAAAAAAATCTACCTGCTCAACCAGTAACATGGTCCTTTGAGCTGCCTCAGGATTATAACTAAGCATCTTTGTCTTCTAGTTGTATTTTTAGAACAACTGTCAGTGAAAGCACCACCAGCAAAAGAAGCAAAAATATCACAGAATCCTGCAGACAAGTCACAGCTGAAAAACTGGTGCTGGGAGCACTCAGACCAGGTTCTTTAGACATCAGACAGCATGCAGAGAAAACAAGGAATGTATCTGGCCTGATCTGCTCCTCATTTACACAGTTATAAATTAGGAGCAACAGCATACAAATAAATTAAATTACCCTGACCTAAAACTATAGGCTCAGGAATACTCCAAATTTATTCCAAATTAAGTACACACTTATCTCCATGAAGGGTGACACCCTTATAGCTCAAGCCACAGGAAGAGCTCTTGTCATGGTACTGCTGGGATAGTTAAGGATCTGGCAGTCCAGGCGAGTTTTTGGAATAGCTGCAGTCCCCAGCTACATTAAAATCCCACACTCAGACAAAATTCTGCCAACAGCAATATAAACACGTGCCACCTCAAAGGGAAGGCTGGAGCCTCGTGACCAGGGAGTGCTGCACATCTTGTTCTACCCTGAGGATGCAAACTAGAGGAAGATGCTGAAGTACTCATGTTGTGACATCCCTATAGGGGTCATTTTCCTGGGCCAGTCTCTGCCTGTATGCTCATTTCCTTATTTCTTCAATCAATTTAACTATGTTAATTAGTTGCTTTCTTCACTGCATCCAGTTTGCTGCATCTTTCTAGTGATGGCTAACACACAACAGTGCTTTATCTTGAGTGCACACTACTGACAGTCCCTGGATTAACACAAATCCAACACAAAAATGTCATGGTTACTCACCTAAGGAAACAACAGCCACGCTCTCTGGTAAAAAATGAAGCCGGTATTCTATCAGTAAATGCACCAATATGATGCAAATAGCTGTGAAGGGAGAAAAAAGGAGATGCAAGAGTGTTGGAAAAGAATAAAATATACTTTAAAGTAGTATTTTTAAAATACACAAGCAAACTTCTCCTAGTGATTTAGCAGACTTCACTTTGGCAATAAACCCAGAAGCACCAGTGTAAGCAGTAGTTCCCACCACCACCAATGTTCTAAATCCCTGTGCCTGTGCAAAATCCCACTTCACAGAGAGAATCAGAGGAGAAATAAACCACGGTGATTTTGAGTTGGCCTATGTCCTCAGACACAGACTACAGTTAACAGAGATTAACAGACTTTCAGTTCATCATTCACCTATAACAAGAAGACTAAAAAAAATCGTCATGCCACTAGACTGTTCCTCTTGCTGTGCCTGGACTCCAGTCTGAACTGGAAGGATGGGTTTGGGAGGTGTAGGTGCCACCAACTTGGTAGTAGCAGCCAGCATAGTGTGGAGGGTGGCATTGATGACTTCATGGGAGGCATTTGCAGACCTGTCAGGATAATATAATATGTGATTATACTGGATGGGAGCAGCATGATAAAGCCCACGACAGATATGCACGCATCAGCCAACCACCAGATCATACTGAACTCGTACTGGCGACTAACTCCTTAGGTCGTGTTTTAAAAGCAGCCTCTGATTAGACAAATACTGGAAGTTCATGTTCATGGAGCTGACTATTGCTGAGTTGCTCCACGCACCGCAGACCGCACCACGCTGCGGCGCAGCCTGGGATGCAGTGAGAGTCTGAGGGCATGACCAGCCCAGCCGGGTGTGCACAGCAGCAAGGCCGCCGGCAGCCCCAGCGCCCCCGGGACCGCGGCCCGCACCCGCCGCCTTCAGCCCCGGAGCGCCCGGCCCCGCGCGGGGCCCTCGGGGCGGCCCGAACCGCTCAGCGCTCAGCGCTCCGCGAGCCGCACCGCCGCCAGCCGCTGCTGAGGGGAGAGGCACCCCCGGCAGGAACGGCACGGCACGGTACAGCCGTGCCCCGCAGCAGGGCCGGGCGCGGCGCGGCACGGCACGGCATGGCCCGGCTCGGCACGCCCCGGCCCGGCTCGGCCGGGCCGTGGACCGCCGCCC
>WAAE01007433.1:183907-203028 GCA_013400495.1 Nicator chloris | reverse complement strand
GGCACGTCCGGCCGCGCGCGCGGCTGCGGAACGGCCGCGGGCGCGCGCTCGGCACGTCGCGGTTCCCGCGCTGCGGCGCCCCCTGTCGGCGGGGGCAGCGACTGCAGCGCCGCCATCGCTCCCTGTCCCCAGAGCCGCCACTGCTCCCTGTCCCTGGGGCTGCCATCACTGCTCCTGTCCCCAGGGCCACCACTGCTCCCTGTCCCTGGGGCTGCCATCACTGCTCCTGTCCCCAGAGCCGCCACTGCTCCCTGTCCCCAGAGCCGCCACTGCTCCCTGTCCCCGGGGCTGCCATCACTGCTCCTGTCCCCAGAGCCGCCACTGCTCCCTGTCCCCGGGGCTGCCATCACTCTCTGTCCTCAAAGCTGCCATGGTGTCCTGTCCCTCAGAGCCCCCATGGCACCATGGCCCTCGGAGCCACCGTTGTTCCCTGTGCCCAGAGCCAGCACGGAGGTGACAGTGGCACAGGCCTGCTTCCCAGGCTGCTCCGGAGCCCCGGGTGTGCCAGCTGCCAGGTGTGACAGCTGCCGGGTGTGCTGCAGTGTCACTCCGCTGTGCGGTGCCTGAGGCACGGAGGGCGCTGCCCGTTCCCATCGGACGAGCTCACCTGCAGGCCCCGAAGCCCTCCCGCCGCCGGAGCCACCCGGTGTGAGGGCACAGCTGCCCGCGGCCCTCACCGCCAGCACGGCCACAGCCCGGCCCGACAGCTACGGCAAAGCACCACACGAGTCCCACTGAGCTGAATCAGAAGGCCGCTGCCTCAAAACCAGCATAGAAATGCACTTGAATTAAAATATCAGTGAGTAATTAATTAGTCATTTTAATCAGCAAATTAAAATAAAGTTTAGACCAGCTTTAGCTGGTCTAAGTTCAAATGCCCTCCTGGCCCAGTGTGCTGCTGGGATTGGGTTTCTAAACTCTCCTGTGCATCCTGGAAAATGATGCTAATTCACACCTTTCAGTTTACAAAGCCAGTTGAGGATATCCATCCATCCATCCATCCATCCATCCATCCATCCATCCATCCATCCATCCATCCATCCATCCATCCACCCACCCACCCACCCAGTGCAAGTCTGAGATGCTGACAGGAACATGGGACAATGTATAACAACATCACATGCATTTCTGTTCATTTCTGGTTTGACTAGCTCAGGAAATAAAAGGGGAGTTGTACAAACACACTTATTGATTTGAATACCTCAGATTGTTTTAAAGGCCCTCTGAAATATCAGCCCTGAACTTAGTCAAATGAAATTGCAGGTTTATGACAGAGACACTGACACTCATTTGTGTAAAAGCGAAAGCCACCTGAATAGGTATGAACGTGCCTGAATTTTTAAAACCAGTGACTAGGACAGCAGCTGTTTTTCTGTGTTACTGGCAGGGTAGATCTGGAGAACGTCTGGTTTCATGTTCACAGACTGAACCTACACCTCCTTTGCTCATCTGATGTGGTTTTGTGGTGACCTACTTAGATAGTCTTACCACAGTTCTGACCAAGGTTTTTTTCCACACTGGCTAATTTCCGACAATCTGCAGTTTGCTAATCCCCATCTGCTTTAACTCATTCTCTCCATCCCAGTGGCATTTGGGACAGAGTGCACGGCTTCAGCCGAGGCACAGCCCGCGGGGTGACTCAGAGCTCACAGGTGCCAGTGAAAAACAAGACTGCCACTTTGCCAAGTGGTGCAAGCTGATTTCCAGAGTGACGTGCACATCTTCCTCCACTCGGAAACGGCCGGACTGCAGGCCTCCAACACATCAGAAACTCAGGCAATTCTGCTTTTTGATCTCAGTTTTCATGATATACTGGAGCAGAGATTTTGAACAACACTTCTTCCATAAATAATGGAGCTTGATCCAGAATGAGATGCACTTAAGCTGATGAAACACAGGGAATTTCCTTGTGAATACTGTCTTCCTTTTTTCTGTGAAAACTGAAATTCTGAGTTTGCCAAGGATGGCTGGAAGTAGCTGGTCACTAAAAGGTGAATCATCAGTGTTTCCCTTGAGAACGCCTCTAAGAAGAAATTAGTCTTCTGCAAATTTGTATGTTTTTAGCTCATAATAACTTTTGGAGTTTTTATTTGCTTTTCTGGGAAGCACAGTGAAAAAGCCAGACGTTATATTGAAAGGGATTGAGGGAGAGTCAGTGGGATTGTGGCAGAGAAGGACAGTGGGGGCCATTGTGCCTCTCTCCTCCATGCAGTGTGCCTCGTGCTCTCGGTCACAGGACAGGAAGAAGCTCCCCAGCTGTGCAGCTCAGTCCCCTTTGGCAGGTCCTTATCCTGTCCTCCTAGAAATCAGAGAAAAATATCATTGAAAGCACCTCTGGAGAGCTCCAGTCCACCCTCTGTTCACAGCAGGTCCAGATTTAAGGTCAGAGGAGGTTGCTCAGGGTCTTGTCCAGAGAAATTTTGAAAATCTCTAAAGATGGAATGTCCATGGAGGGAGCATGGAGGGAGCTGCTCTGGGAGACTCTCCTCGTGCTGCACCACTCTCAGGGTGAAGAACTCTTTCTGTTGTGTAGCTGGAAGCCCCCCTGTTGCATTTCATAGCTGGTGCCATGGCAGGCATCTGCTCCTCCTCCCTCACAGCTGTGCCCACACTGATCTGAGGCAGGAGTAGCTGTGTCCATTCTTGGTGTTTTAAAATCCAGTCAGCCAGTGGTGGAAGAGCCATGGCAGCTGTGCTGGTCAGGGAAAGGGCATGGCTGGAGTCCTGTGTGATCTTCACCAGTGGTGAAGGGCTCCTCTCCTTGTCACCAGAGCAATGTTCAGTTCTGAACCAGGCTGGTGCAGAACAAGCAAAATCTTACAACTCTTTCCTAGTCGCTTGAGTTGTGTTTGGCATAATGAGGAGGCCATCTAGCCTAAGAAAAAGGCCAGAAATTGGTTTTTCTTTGCTATTTCTTTGCTTTTGTTTTGTTTGGGTTTTTTTTGGTTTTGGCCTTGGCCTCAGCCTCATTTTTTTGGGTTGTTTTTATTCCTTAAATCCTTCAACAGCCGCAATCAGAAATCTCCACACTTGTTTTGTTCTACTGGCCTTTTAGCTGTCATGTGCTTTTAATCATGAGGGACTATTGCAGAAAAGGGGTGAGTGCAGATGTAACTCTTCAGGATGTGACTGACCTTGTCAGTCCTCACTGTGCCTGCTGGCCCTGGCCAAAGGGAAACCACAGATGGGGTTTGGGAGCCATGGGAAGGATTCAGGAAGGGATGTGGAAGGGAGAAAGATTTAGCCAGGAAAGCAGAGGCCTGGCAACACAAACACAAACCCTGGACTGAACCTCACAAAGGCCAGCATCTGAAGGGAAAAAAAAACCCAAACAGGAAAAGGGAAAAAGGTAGATGGAGAACAAGGGTCCCAGGGAGCCCTCTTGGAGGGGGGAGCATCAGAGCAGTTGGAGGCAACAAAGGCTGCTGGGTCAGGCTACTGTGTGAGAACAGGAAATTGCAGCAAGCAGCACGGAGCAGTTGGTCAGCTACTCTGAACTGTCTTCTTTCCACTGCACACATATGCTCAGCCCAGCACTCTCTGGGTGAAGTAACCACAGGTGAAACCAAATTATAACGTCTCACATGTTCTGTGGAAAGAGATGGTGATTTTCATGTCTCCTCTCTGACTCATCAGCAGGAAATCACTGCTTGTCAAACACTGCTTGTTTGACCTGTTGTTTCCAGTGAGAAGGGGGCAGTCCATGTCAGTGCCAGTGAGGTAACCATGCCAAGCACCTCTCCAGCATCGTGGTGCACTTGGTGTTTCAAGGACTTGGTCACAAGGAAAGTAATCATTTTGGCAGGAAGCTGGTCAGGCTGCTTCTCACTTGTGGTTTTCTGATGCACAGCTACTGAGCATCTGTTGATTAATACATGCACTGAATGTTGCTTTTAATAGATCACAGGAATTTCACAGTTGTTTAAGCTCATCTAAGATGATGTGGCTGTCAGTAACATAGTGTTTGGTTTTAATTTTTAAATTATGCAGAGCAGCCTAAATAGATAGGTATGGAGAACATCAAGGGCAGGCACAGAGGTGTTAGTGACCAGCTGTAACCTTGTGCTGGAAATGTTGGGGAAGGCGCTAATTTACAGCCCAGGACTTTGTTCTCGCTCAGGAGTGGAGTCTGTCAGCTCTAAAGACCAAGGGCATGCCAGATTTACTCTAGGGAGTTGGTTTAGCTCTCATGACAGTCTTTGGCCTTGAAGACATGGGTTTGCCTTTCAGATTATCTACAAACATGGTGATCTCAGGCACGCTGAAGTCACCTTGAGTCAATTCTCTCTGAAACAGAGTGCTGAACTTCCTTCTGCAGTGGGGTGCAGTGACAGTGGCAGGAGGCTGCCAGATGTAGGGAAGTGCTTCAATTAGATTTACTAGATTTGTAGAACTATCCTACAAGTGTTTAAATGTATCAGTTCCCTTCCAAGCTTGGATTCCTAGTAAAGATAAAATATTTCCTGGATTATGGAGCGGGATTCAGCTCTAAACTCACATGAAGCCAGATCCTGATTCTGGCATGGAATATAGTATAGGCCAAAATCCAAAACGAGCCAGTGTTTTTGAAGACAATATCAGCAATATTGAGAGCACCAAGATCAGCAGTGGCCTTAAAATGGCCATATCTCTTCTGTGAGGAGGGAATGCCTATGCTATGGCACCAGCGTGCCCACCAACAGGGCAGTTATTGCTTACAAATGACCTGCCTTTTGGGGGCTTCAGCATCACCCAGGACTGGCCCCATCACAGCTGCTGAAGATCTTGGCAGGCGGGGATGTGGGTGCTGGAGAGCTGCATTGGCCTGAGAACAACCTCTGCACAAATGGATCACCTCCGCTCACTCCCCTCTCTCAGTCTGAGACTGAAAAAGAGAGAACTGGTGGTACTTTCACAGGGCAGATGAATGATCTTTGTTATTAAACTCAGGACATTTCTTTATTACACAGGGGAAGGTTCAGCTGCCACTAAGGGGACAGGGAAAGCATCAGTGTGAGATTTGTTTTATTGCTTTGGGATAGATGTGAAAGGTTCTCTTAGGCTGACTGCAGAAATGTTGAGAATTCTTTTAGACCCCTCACTGTACAGAGTTGTTTTTCCATTTCATATGTGCCTTAGAATGTATAACATTTTCTTCTCTTGTTCTCTAGCTATGTGCAGTAGGCATATGCCTGGGTGCATATATATACACAGACTTGCATGTATAAACATAAATAAATACATAGGCAGGCAAATTCCATGCACTAGTTCTCAACAGATAATGTCTTTCCTGCTGTTTCGTTATCTGTTGTTTGAAAACTATTGGGTGCTTGGTTTGTTTGCTTTTCATTGCATGTTTAGTCTGGTTTTGACATGCTCACTCTGGAGTTTATCCAGGAGGAAGCACTGACAGTGGGAATCACATTGCAGGGCTGCAGCCAGTGCCCAGCAAGATGTGCTGCTGTAGCCAGGCACCAAAGGCTGTGATTCACCTGCAATGCAAAGGGGATCAGCCATGGGGAAAGGGGAAAGCAGGGACCCAAAGGGCATTCAAGGGAGTGTCCCCAAGGACAGGGCCACCTCACCTGCTGGCACAGCTAGCCGAGTGGCTGAGTACACAGGCTGGGGAGACTGAACTCCTCCCTTGCCCAGGATGGGCATGGGGTAAAGAGCACCTTGCTGGGGAGTGATGCCAGCTTCTCCAGCCCTGGTTGCTTCTCAGGGAAATGCAGCTCTCCTGACCCCAAACTCATGCCTTCATTTTTGGTAGCAGAGGTTTGTTCATGCAGCCTTGTGCCCTGCCACATGCCAGCAACTGCTCTGCCAGGCAGGCAGACACAGGACTGTGCCCATGCACAGAGCTCCTGGTTTACCCACAGACAGGCTGTGCTGGCTGCATGCTTCAGACACTGGCAGGAACGGCCAGGAGGTGCTACCCCAGAGACAGGACATGGAGGAATTTTCCTCTCGTGTTTTTTGTTTTAAACACTGAATTTTTTTGACTATGAACTCAAGCATTTCATGAATTTCAGAGCTGGTGCTGTGCCGTGACTCATCGAGTCCCCTCTCCCAGCAGTGTGTGATGGGCCTTCTGTCTCACGACGTGACTCTCCCAGCACAAATGGGCTATGTTTAGTGACAGGCTTCGGCAGGAGGCAGTTGCTGTTTCACAAATGCCTAAACTGAGGCACAGAGAGCCTGGAGAAATGGGCCCAGAACAGACAGCAAGTCAGCGGGTGAGGTGGGAAGCATCTCACAGGGTCCTTTCCACCTGACCAACACTTTATCTTGAGACCTAAGCACGCTGGGGAAACCTGCTCCCACTTTTTTACCCAGTCTCCCAATAAAGAGGTTTTGCTTTGTTTACAGGCACAGATGGGTCTCACTGACACCTCTTACTTATCTGCCAATTCTGCACCCTGCAGGCAACCAGCCAGACGGGCTGGAGCCCAGCATGGGCAGCTCCACGCTCATGTCTCCTGCCAGTGCCAGGGACACAGGCACACTGCACAGGCCAGGGGGTCCTGCAGGCCCCACGTCTCCTTCCCAGCAGTGGCCAAGGGCTTCTGCACGCTCACAACTTGAGATGTGAGAAGGCAGTGATGACTAAGTAACATCCTTTTCCACTTCTTCCTGAATGTCTTCCTCAAGTCAATCTACTTTCTTGTCCAAAGGGCTGTTCAATCCTTCATCTCAAACCAGCATTGCAGATGTGAGCCTCCCGCATCCTGCCCCAGGTGTGGTTTCTGGAGTGTATTTATGTATTTGGTGCATGTGTATCTATCCCAGAATTTTGCACATGGCATGTGTGTGTGTGTGCAGGGGAATGACAGAGAAAGAAGACAACAGCAGTAGAAAGCATCATTTGTAAATTAAGAAAAAAAAAAAATGAAGAATGGAACAATCAATTATGGCCAGGCCAGAATTAGAATTTAAACAACCAACTGTCCCCTTTCCCATGCCCAAAGCCAGTGGAGGCTGTAAGGAAGCATCTCAGGAGGCAAAGAGCAGGTTAAGCCTGGCTCCCAAAAGCCTCTCCCGCTACTCCTCAGTATATAAAAATCATGGAAACTTCTAGTATCTGCAGCTTCCTCTGGCAGCCAGTCCCCACTGGCGTGTGAGCACAGCCACCTCCTTTTCTGTTCTGGACCTAGTTGCCACCAGATTCCTTGGACAGGAGCCCGTGTGCTGCGGGGAACTGTGAGTGTTGTGTCCACATTTGCCCTTGGTGGGCAGGCAGCAGCTGCTCCCCAGACAGGAGCCATTCGTCACCCAGGAGCTGAAACCCCAAAACCATCTGCAGAAAGCTGGGCCTTGCCTGAGCCCTGCCTTCCTTCCGGCACAGCTCACTCCTCACTGCCTGCCCTCCACCTGGGGTTTAAATGCTGAATACCTGTTTGTTCAGGGCAGGGTGCAGTATTCTCTGGATTACATTCTTGTTGGTCTATAAATTAACAGTTCTTCCTCTTTCCTTATTACAGACTGTCCTGGAAGCCCTTCTGTCAATGGGAATTAGCAAATCTTTGTGACAACTCTGATAAACAGAGTGGTTGACGTTTACTGGTGCCAGCTGCAAATGAGTCCAAGTATCTGTTGTACTGGAGAGGTGCCTCTGCTGTGACATGTCTACAAACAAATGGCAATTGGAAAGAGAGCAACTGTACAAACAACTGCATTTCTCTCTCACGGCAGCACCCCAAAGCTGCTGGGCACTCCCAGGACTTGTCACCTCTTGCTCACACGAGCATCTTGCTCTCAAGCTGCCTCCAGAACTGCCAGCCCTCGCAGGAGGAAGTGCAGGACCCTTCCAAGGAGGATGCCTGTCTTCTCTGCCCTTTGCCAGCAATGGGACAGCCTGGCAGAGGCAGCTGGGACACGGGGAGGCACGTGGGGTGGCACTCCAAAGTGTGTGCCAGTGTGCACACGTATTTCCCAGGTGGCCTTCCTGGCCACCAGCCCGCTCTGCTCAGTAGCCCTGCTGCAGTTAGCCAGAGACCTTTGCCCAGTGTTGGGAATACAAGCAGGAGGACCTGGAATTTTTGGGAGGCTCCATTACCTCGTCCATGGTGCCTCTGCTGGGAGAGAGAAGTTTCACAGCTGAAATAATACAAGTATCCTGTTCAGTACCCAGCAAAGTCAGAGCAGAGAGAAAAATAATCACCCGAATGTTCTGCTCGGCCTGGTACACTGCACTCTCTCATTTCCTTCCTGCCAGAGGCTGCTGCTGGTGGTTTTTATGGGCATTCCCTGAAGTGTAAGAAGTAAAAGAATGTTCTGCTTCTCTTATCTCTGCAATCCCTCATCAGGACAGCAATTGCTTTGTTGATAAAACACAGCTCCTGTTCACACCTACTTCACAAATCACTTTTGACACACGGCATGCAGGACCCATAGGACACAGAGCCACATCCCTTCCCAGGGCCCTGTGCCCTGTCTTGCCATGGATAGAGAGCATGGCTCCTGCACCGTGAAGCATAGATAAGGGGACAAATGCAGATTTTAGAGAGGCAAAGTGGAAAAGCAACAATAACAAAGATTTAATGCTACACAAGCGATATAGGAAAAAGGGGATATATTATGAAAGAAAGAGAAAAGACAATGGAAGGAAAGCTATCTAGCTGTGGTGGGCTGGTAAATACCCAGCCAGGTGCTCGCTCCCCTCCAGTCAGATGGGGGAGAAGGTCAGAAGGATGGAAGTGAGAAAAAAGGAGTGCGTTGGGACAGAGCAAAGATTTATAAGCAAGAAAGCAAGATAAGGAATTCAGTCACCACTTTGCATCAGCAGGCAGGTGTTGGGCCACTCCTAGGGAAGCTCATAAATGTTACTTGGGAAGACAAACACCATAACCTTGAACATCTCTCTTTCCTCATCCTGCCCCTGAGCTTTTATTGCTGAGCACGATGTCCTGTGGTGTGGAACATCCTTTTGGTCACTCAGGGTCAGCTGTGTGTCTCCCCCAGACTCTCACCTCCTCAGCCTCCTCGCTGTGGGGGCAGAGTGTGGAAAAGAAAAGGCCTTGATGCTGTGCCAGCCCTGCTGGACAGTGGGGAAAGCAGTGCTGGTTTAGTCAGAACTGCAAACCACAGCACCTGAGCAGAGCCACTGAAGAAGCTCCACTGCTCCCCAGGCAGACCCCGTCTGGCAGCGCTGGAGGGGGAGAGCCTGCTGAGAGAAGAGACAAAGCCGAGGGCAAGGGAATTATTTCTTTCCTTGGCAAGGCCATTTTCCTTGGATACTCCTCTCTCTCCAAGAAGAGATCAGCTCTACCAGCCTCCTTTCAGCCCTGCAGTGACTCTTTTGATAGACCCAGCTGCTCCTTCTCGCTGCCACATCCATCCAGCCGTGGTGCACAGACTGAAGTGGGTGCACTGCCCATTCCTGCAGTGCTGCTGCCCGTGGCTGTCCCTGCCTGTGGGGTAAGATGCAGCTGTAACCAGCAGCTCCCCCTGCTCTCCAAGGGCCAGGTCTTCCGCTGATACTCCAATTAATTTTGAGTCTGAAAAAGTGTTGCAGAGTCTCAGTTTCACCTGGGACATATAACATCACATCCCTCTGTCCCAGCAAAGCAGTGATGGCTGAAAGTGATACATGCTATTCCAAACCCAGAAATCTGCAGCACCAGGGAAAAACATTAACAAAAGGCTGTTTGTTTGGTTTAAAATACCCTTACAAACTGAACAGCTTAAATGCAGGTTGTGTACAATGATCTGCACACTGTAAAAAATTCTTTTTCTTGGTTTGTCTTGGAACAACATGTTGATGGCAAGGCCAAGCCTGGTTTGTTGTTGTAACTAGGCACTGTTCTTAGCAAACTCAGCTGCTAGCCTCAGTCAACCATTGTGAATAACCAATGGAGGTTGCATAAGAAGAGAAGCTCTGCGAGCCTGGCTGAAACCAGCTGGTCCTGCAGGGAGCACCTCTCACCCTGGTGAATCATGGGGTGGTGATTGTTTGGGGACACAGCAGGTAGGGCCAGCAGACCCATTAGGGGACCTTTGCTGGCCACCTCTGTATCACAGGCCAGTATTATCCTCTGTGAAACCCTGTAATGAGCCCCATAGCTTGTATTTCAGGATGTGTGGCTGACACTTCGATTCCATGGAATTACACTGCTTTAATTGGGTGACAGCAAGACATAAAAAAACCTATCACTTCCACTTTTGCTCTTACAAAATTCAGCCTGACTTTCAATTGGAATATTTCAGGCTGCAGTTACATTATGCGGTCACTCGGGTTGTTCATAAGAAGTAAGCATGAGCCCTGGTGTCCTGGACAAATTCCAGTTTAGGTGATCTATTCTGCTTTACCACAGCTTCCCACCACTGCTGTACTAGCTGGTGATGCTCTGCCTTTTCTGCCCTGCCCCACACCTCAGGGTTAATCTGCACTGTCAGCTGCAGACCCTGGTGTGGGCTTGGGCAGAGATTTTGAGGTTCCCGGAGGAAATGCCAGAGCAGGGTCAGCCTGATTGTGGATTGCAGCCCCCGTTCCTGTTCTGATGGCACAATCAGCCCTGTCACACGGGATCCATGGTGTCCCCTGGGAAACGTTCTGCCTCCTCCAGAGCCCACCTTGGCACAGCTGCTGTGTTTCTCTGTGGGGAACAGAACTGCTGCTGTCCTGTGTGGGGACAGGGGTGGTGCCTTTCTTTATGGCTGTCTGGGTCGGTGGTTTGTACAGGCTCAGCAAATCCACCAGGCTCAAAAGGTGCTGACCCATCACACGCGTGCAGCTGCACAGCACCTCCACCACAAACCTGATGCTTCCAGAAGGTGTTGGTCTTGCAGCACGTGGACTATGTGGCAGAGAGAAAAACACTGTTCTTCCTGACTTTGCTGTGTGCAACACGGCTGGGGCTGCTGTACAGCACTGCTGGCCAGCCTGCACACCCTGGCTGCTGTAAACCTCTCTTCTCTCCAAGTACAACATCTTGGCTGGAAAAGAGCAGGTATCTGGGGAAAGGCAGGCAGGCAGCAAGCTCGTCTTCAGGGATAGCTGCAGTTGTGAACAGTTGTGAAATAAGTTGTGCCCAGATGCCTTATGATCCCTTGCAGTGAGGGCATTAAATCAATACCTATTTCACTCCTATAGGCCAGGTCCTGCTTATGTCAACAGCTGATATTTGACAGCATTAAGTAATTACAAAAAGGAACTGCCCTGCAGAGTGAGATATTCCGTGGAGTAGATCTGTTTAGACCAGATTGTTGTGACTGAAGCTGGGTAACCTGCAAGGCCACTCGAGACACTTTGCCCTTGAATTCTGGAGAAAGAAGGACAAGAGATTTGTGCGTGGCCTTGAGTGAAGATCACTGGAGAGATGTTTCTGGTGAGCATTTTCTGGAATCAGTGCTGAGAAGACAGGCTGTGAGCAGTGCTGTGGGTGCAGTATGGCACAGGTGTGTGCCCTGCCCTTGGTGGCAGCTCACTGGCCTTGTATTGTTGAAATCACTAATTTGTTTTCTTTTGGTCAGCAAGTCAAGCCAATGACTGGGAGCAGGCAGTGCTCAGTGCTGTCAGCATCGAGCCCTGAGGGCCAGAGGCAGTCTGTGTGTGGAGTTTGCAGCCCTGGATTCAGAGTCCTGCTGGTTTGGCTGTTACAGATAATCCCACATTCAAACCCTGAGTGTCCCTTTCTGCTCCATGCTGGGGAAATTCTGGTTGTCAGTTTTGCAGAGGCACCCAGCAAAGCTGAGTAATGCAGGGAAGCAGCCTCAGACTGCCTGAATGTGGAGGAAGTTACACATTTGGCATTCGAGAAAATGTATGCAAATAGCTTTTCCAAGGCGTTCTCATCACCATCCACGTTTAAAGCAATTAAACCTCCCTCAGAGCGACACTTCCATGCAATAAACATTATACAGCACCTCACCAGTCTCCAGCACAGCCAAATAAATAATTGAAGACGACGATTCTGAGCTCTGAACTGTTGTTCTCCAGATGAGGAATAAATCAGCTGCAGCTGCAAGAGCAGCAGCTGTTTTTAGAGCTGGTGAAGGTCTCTTTAGCTTGACTTCGCCTTCCCTGCCCATAGTCATGCTCGCTTCTGAAAAGATTTGAGAGTCAGATGTTTATAGAGGACAGCAGGAGTCCCACAGCAAACAGGATCAGAATCAGGCGTGACAGGAAATCATTAGGTTTTCCTCAGAATAAAATAAATGTAGTAAAGGTGCAAATGCTCCTTTGGGAAGAAGTGAGGGCACATGGCACAGACGGTGCTAGTGCCAAAAGCAGGCAGTAATTAAGCCCAGAGGAGAGGGAATCCGAAGGGGCGGCAGCGCTGGTTCCAGCAGATCTCTCCCAGCCTGAGCTGCTTCCTAAGCCTTGATTCCGCCCGTGCCCGACCCCTGCAGAGCTCGCTGACTGTTCCCCAGGTATCTGAGTGCTCTGTCAGATTGCGGGGTAGGAGAGCAGAAAGGGATGCCTGCCTGCAGCCCGACACGCCGTGTAACGCCGCGGTGTCAGCTCCGCATCATTGCTCTGAAGGGAGGGAAACGTCCAGAGCCGTGGCCGGGAGCCCCGGGCTGTCCCCAGCTCCTCAGCCAGGCTGTCCCCAGCTCCTCGGCCGGGCTGTCCCCTCTCCTCGGCCGGGCTGTCCCCTCTCCTCGGCCGGGCTGTCCCCAGCTCCTCAGCCAGGCTGTCCCCAGCTCCTCAGCCAGGCTGTCCCCAGCTCCTCGGCCGGGCTGTCCCCAGCTCCTCGGCCGGGCTGTCCCCAGCTCCTCAGCCGGGCTGTCCCCAGCTCCTCGGCCGGGCTGTCCCCAGCTCCTCAGCCGGGGTGTCCCCAGCTCCTCAGCCAGGCTGTCCCCAGCTCCTCAGCCAGGGTGTCCCCAGCTCCTCGGCCGGGCTGTCCCCAGCTCCTCGGCCAGGCTGTACCCAGGGAGGGCTGCAGGAACCAGCAGCTTCGAGGCAAGCGGGGACAGCAGGGACATCAGGGACAGCAGGGACAGCTTCCCAGCCCCTGCTTTCCATGGGGACACGTGTGACATGGGGACCTGGCAAACAAATCCCAAGCTCCTGTTGGCTGTGGGGGGCAAGGCAAGCCTCCCCTCCCTCATCTGACCAAGATGAGCAGAAATCACTCTGTGCCATGTTCTCTGCACGGCTTCTGAGTGACAAATCCAAAAAGAGAGCCCGACATTGCTACAATTTTAAGAGAAATGAAAGGCTGCACATGTTTTAAGGAAGTCCTACAAGCCCTTTCCTTCTACATCAAAGGGCAGTGACTATGGAGGCAGCGTCTGGGTGGTCAAGAGGTTCATCTCTCTGCCTTTCTAATTAAATATTTATTCTGGTTAATCAAAATCCAAGTTGAGAAGAAGATTAAGGTGGCTAGAAGGCTTCACACTTTATTCTAACAACATGTCCAAATATATTCACAGGATTAGTTATGATTTTGTGTGTGGCTGAAAGTGCATGGAGGGATCCAGCAGGGAGCCCTTTCGTCTGGTCATCTGAGCAGCTTGCCACTGGTCAGCAATTGAGTGGAAATCCTTAACCCCCCTCTGCAGCAGCTATTGAAGGAAAGGGGCTTTTTTTTTGCTTCACAGCACAAGGATTTATATTCTGCATTTGAACCATCATATTTAATGTGACCATGAAAGGTTCTTACTCACCATACAATGGTTTTCCCCTCTTGGGAATCCAATTAAGCTATTGGCCTTTGTGAGTTAATTTTGCATTATGTAATTATGAGTTAATAGAAAGCAATTTCCTCTGAAATGTTCTTTTGTTCCTGGTTGTCCTTGTCCCCAGTTTCCTGGAAGGCAGTTGCATTTCTACATGGTGTGAAGTCGTGAAGTCAGGTGGCTTCAAGAGAGACAGAATTTTATCCTAATTTCTTGCCTCTGCTGCTAGTTTAGAAATCCAGCTGTGTGCCTGAATAATGCAGATGTTTTTCCATCCCTGTCACTTGGCAGGAGTTAGGCAGGGTTTCACCTCTGCCTGCAGTGACTTTTCATCTGGTTTTGCCTGATGTCCTTGCAATCCTCCACAGGCCGGGGAAGAGCAGCATTCTTCCATCCCATCCACAAACAAGGCTGGCCCCAGAGGAGAACTTTCTGGCATTCTCCTTTTGATCTCCAGGTATACTGGAAATAACCTGTTTATTTTCTGGCTCTTAGACAGTTTGGGCTGTATGGCAGTAGTTTACCTCAGCCATTGTCATAGACTTTTGAGAGGGACTTTTTAAAACAGTATTTTAAAATCTGGATAAATTACTTGCACTGAATTACACAATAATTTTATCTCATCAGCTGAAATTTCCTTCCTTGGGAAGTTTTGGGAAGTACAACCTGCTGTATTCCTTTGACTGAATATTTAGATCTCAAAGGCATTTTATGGGTCTTTGCACAAGTCCATTTTGACTGGGTCAGATGATCAACCTTCAGAGGTGGGCTGGTGCAACAAACTCATTTGAATCTCTTCAATGTGCCATGAGCAGATAAACATTTTAGCCTATTTCTCCGATGAGAGCTGCCTTCCAAGTGAACGTGGGGCTTTGCAAAATCGTTTCTGTGGATGCTGCCTCCTTTTGGGAGCTATGAGACATCTGTTGACTCTGGCAGAATGAGTCATCCCTATGCTTAGGCACGTGTACAGGTGCTACTAAGATCAGAGCCCTAATAGCCTTGTTAGAAAGTGTAGTGGGTGGCATAATCTGAGAACCGGTCTACAGCACTCCTGTGTGCAAGGAGCACCTTGCAGCATTCAGCAGAGTTTTTCCATCTTAACAAACAAATAGCTGCTTTTGGGTTGCTCTCTGTTGCTGCTGGCACATCGATGTGAGATTAAATAACTGCATCTGTGGGTGGCAGTGGTCTGATACCCAGCCGAAAATGCCAGGGCCACTTAGGTGTGCTCTGATTGCCAAATTAGGTACACACCCTGTTGTGTCTTTCTGAAAACCTGCTGCATCAATAATTATGTCTCTGATCTGGCACATAGCATATGCTGAGTACTTATTGCATACACTGGGGCTGTGGGTGTACATGTAAAAAATATTTACATTCCTACTGTGCACACATCCTGTGCCCCTGCTCCTGCTCAGAGCCCGGGGTGACACTGTGCTGTCTTTAAATGGTGCTGAAGCAAGCCCCGTGCTGCCAAGAGACATTTAGTAAAACACAGAGAGAGCACGTTGCTTCTGCAAGGCCGAGAGCTGGTCAGCATCCAGTCCACCCCAAGTTTCTGCCTGTCTCTGAGAGACACAGCTCAGGTTCCCACTTCCCTCACAAACCATCTGGCAGCAGAAACTCCAGGGAAGAGCTAAAGCAAGCTGCATTGCTGAGCAGCTGGAGGGCTGACACAGTGCAATGCTGACTGTCCTCACCTTTAGAAATGGAGGCATTTTCCTAATCATAGCATGAAGTCTATTCTGGAAAGTCTCTGCCACTGGGGCTGAAGGTGCCAGAAGCCCCAGAGTCCATGAAAAAGATCACAAAATGCTGGCCAGGGCGGTGACATCCTGGCTATGACCAGTCCTGCCCTGTAGTGGCAGAACAAAGATTTTCTGCCCAGATTAACAAGTCCACACTGAGTGTCCGTGCGAAGGGACAATAGGAGAAGTGCAGCTAAAGTGGAGCATCCCTTTAATGATGGTTTCAAACTCCAAACCTGGGTTTTATGTGCTCCACGGCAGTCCTATTACCCCGCCTGGGTCAGCTCCAGTAAGGCTTTGCTGCTGACCCTGCCAGGCAGTGCTCCCCACCTCTGTGTCTCCCCGAGGCCCTTGGCAGCGTGTGGCACTGCCCACCTGAGGGTCAGGACCTCGGGGCCCCTCCTGGGCAGGTGGGTTTGCTCCGTGCAGGGTGACAGGCAGTCCCCAGGCTCCCTCCCCCATGGCCATTGCGTGGCTGGGTGCAGGATGTGACCTGCCAGAGCTGTGCCCAGCCACAGCATGGGCTGCCTTCTCTGGGGTCAGCAGTGACAGCTGTCCCACACACGCAGCAGCCGTGTCACACACAGCAATGCAGCAGCCGTGTCACACACAGCACTGCAGCAGCCGTGTCCCTCACACGCAGAACTGCAGCAGCCGTCACACACAGCACTGCAGCAGATGTGTCACACACAGCACTGCAGCAGCCGTGTCCCTCACACACAGCACTGCAGCAGCCCTGTCAGATGCAGCACTGCAGCAGCTGTGTCACACACAGCACTGCCGCTGTCACTGTCCCTGCCACTGTGAATGTCCCCAGACCACGCGTGGTACAGCAGTGTCCGTATCCTCCTTCCCCGCTAGCCCTGGGGCACCCCCGAGCCATCCAAACTGCTCTCCCTCCAGATACAAAATGTCTTTTATGTGGAGACGTTCCAAGGGTGCAGCTACATCTTCTCGGGGTGCAGGTGCACTGGCAGGACCTGTGCCTCCGTTCCTGCTCATGGCCATGCACCAACAGAGCTCGCCTTCCCCTTGAGGCTGCCAGCAGAGCTGCTCACACAAACCCTCCTTAAAGTGTCTCAGGCACCGTGGGCTCATTAAACTCCGCAGAAAGCGGGACTGTGGTGCTCTCCACATCTGGGAGGGCTGCAGCAGGCTGGAGGTGCGGCCGAGCCAGGGCTCCCGGGCACTCCCTGCCACAGCCCCGCTTGGCAGCGCTCCACCCCCCCCCCCGAGTCTTAACCCGGCCTGTGGAATGCTGTGAGACTTTGAAACCTCTCGTCCTGTTTAACGTCGGTTTTTTTCATTGGAAAAGGGTGATGAGTGGGAGGATGGCTTTGACTGATGTTCCTAATTTCTTAGCAGGATGCAGTGGAGAGGCAGGGAAGGACAAGAGGGGAAGAGACTAAGCAGAATTAAAGGGTCAAAGTGAAGTGGTTGACTGGAGCTCTGGGGCGAGAGGGAGATGGGAGGTGAGTCAGAGCAGGGCAGGCATGTCCCAGTGTGGCTCCAAGGCTTCCCTGACTTCACCTGTCTGTGACAGTCCCCACTGCGGCAGCCCAGGCCTGGGACTGAGTTTCTGGGTGGCTCCTCCAGCAATGCCATTGCTAATTAAATATGTTCTAAAGGTTAGATTATTGATTGTGACGATGTCTCACCTTTGACCATGTCTGCATCGAACAAATCATAAAGTAAGCAAGAAATCTTAATGTATTTCCTTGCCCAAGGCGTCCTTTTAGGAGTTGGCTAAACGCTATTTTGTGAACAGCAAATCCAGCCACCACTTGGCCATGCAGTTCTGCTGCAGTGCTGTGGACTATCAGAAGTTAATAGGGCTCAGGATTTAATTTATTTCAATGAAGGTGGTGACGGAGTGGCAATCCTGGAAAACAAGAAGAAGTGCCAGTTTCCTCGTTCCTGAAGTTAATGCAGCTCATGCAGCCTCTCCAGGGAAATCCATTTTCCTCCTCAGCATCCTTCCATGCCTTGGCACATGAAGGAAATGAATGCCTTAAGTTTTATTGAGAGATTTCTACTTTTCTGCCAAACTTCCCTCTTTTTTTACCTTAGTTTTATCTCCTCACTCCACTGAGACTCTGTATCTAAGAGAAGCTTGCTTGTGTCCCATTTGTTGAACGTGGGAACTGTTTTCTTTATTTGCCTTTCCTGCATCCAGGCTGGAAGGGGGGCTGGTCCTTCCCGAGGTGACTGTGACACACAGCCATACCTGGAGAACCCTTTATCCCAGTGCCTGGTGCTGGGCTGACACGGGGCTGCTGCAGGGCACTGCCAATGCCACATGCTGTCCTACACAGTCACCATGTTGTGGGGTCAGAAGCTTGGCTTGAGCAATTTCTCACTCCCTGCCTGGGAGAGGCTTGTCCCCAGGACACGTGCCTGGAGGGACACACAGGGCATGTCCTGGCAGATGGCCCGTGCCCATCTCCTACCCCACAGCCCATCATTCCTGGGAGTGCTGCTGCCTTTGCTGCCCACCCTGGGCCATGGCAGCTGGCCATGTCTGGCCCACAGCCTCGCTTCCTGCCTGGAGCCTGGGCTTGGTTTTCTCAGCACTATCTGTTGGTGAAATAAGAATTATCCCTCCTTTCAGCCTCCCCCGAGCAAAGTCTGCAATCATAAATGAGGCAAAACCCAGTCCTCTCTGGGCTGGCCGGGGCCCATCTGCTCTGCAGCAGCTTCCAGCTCCCTTGCTAAAGATGGTGTTTCTGGTCTCCCATATTTTCATTTTCAGGCATCTCCATATCTGCTTCCAACTCCTCCTACACACATCAGGGGACCTGCCCACAAATGTGTGCGAAACTACTTAATTACTCTGTCACCAACTGGGCTGCTGGTTGTGCTTATTATTGCACTGACTGTGATGACTTTGCCCCCTCTTCCATTCCACCCATCTCTGTCCATCCCTCTGGCTCCGTCTTTCCGTGCACAATGTCCGGGGGCACCAGGCACCTGCTCGAACAGAGCCCTGCTGCTCGGTGGGCTGAGGCAGGGGGTGAGCCCTTGCTCTCCTGGGGCTCTGCATCCCAGGTGCATGGCTGGGTGTCCCCGGACCACGGCTGGGTGCTCTGAGCCATTGATGAATGTCCCGGTGCCACGGCTGGGTGTCTTGGTGTCATGGACGGCTTTCCTGGGGCCATGGCCAGCTGCCCTCAGCCACTTCTGAGTGTCTTGGAGCCGTCGTTGGGTGTCCCTTGGCCGCTGCTGCGTGTCCCGGGCCATTGCAGTCTGTCTCAGGGCCATTGTCGGGGGCTAGAGTCCTAGCCGAACTAGTCCTAGAGTCCCGGGGCTAACGCTGGCTATCCCAGGAGCATCAGTGGCACACCGGGACCACAGGCGGGTGTCCCGAGGTCACCGCCCGGCACGCCGGGACCACCGGCGGTGCGCGGGGCGGTGTCTGCCGAGGAGCGGCGGGTGCGGCGGGGGCTCGCAGCCGGGCCCGCCCNGGGCCTCGGCGCATGTGAGCGGCGGCGGAGCGGCAGCAGGGCGGCGGCGGCGCCGCATCGGCCATGCGGTGGCCCCGCGGCCCCCGCGGCGCCTGGCGGCTGCTGCCCCGGCGCTCGCTGCTGGCCGCGCTCTTCCTCTTCTCGCTCTCCTCCTCCTTCCTCTACTTCGTGTATGTGGCGCCGGGCATCGGTAAGCGGCGGGCCGGGGCCCGGGCCGGGGGGAGCGGCGCGGGCAGGGGCACGGACGCTCCGTGTGCGGCTGGAAACGCTGAGTAATCCGCGCCCGGCCGGCCCGGGGGCCGCG
>WAAE01007433.1:146134-183816 GCA_013400495.1 Nicator chloris | reverse complement strand
CGCGGCCGCGGGAGGAGGCGCTGCCCGCGGCGTGGCCGGTGCCCCGCGGGGCGCGGGTCCCGCGGCGGCCGGAGGTGCCGGCCGAGCGGCGCCTGTGCCCGCTCCTGCCCGCTGCTCGCCCCGGAGTTTGTTGTGAAGTAGTGGAGCGTTGTCCAAGTGCTTGTGATCTGAACGTGCTCCCTGGCGGAAATCCTACTCTGATTGTCAAGTGGGAAGATGAGAAGTGTGTATTTTAGAAGGAGAGTGTACTCGTTCCTATGCTATGTTCCTTGTCATAGCTTCATGGGGAACTGGAGAAGCTGTGTGTCAATATGGCCAGCACCCGGTGCTGGTGGGGCTGGCTGTCCATCTCCTTTGAGATACGGGAAGACTTGTGCCCAGAAAGCATCTGTCTGTGCTCTTCGTACGGTGTATCTCGTTCCTGCAAGGAGCCAAGGCTCATGGTTTGGCCTTCAACCAAACTTTGGCAACAATTTATTTCTATAGAAACAGCCTTTTCCAAAGAAATAGGGTTTCTCCTTGAAATGTCATTGGTATTGCTTGTGCCATTCCTGTCTTGGACATCCCAAGGAGATCTCTGTGTGCTTTCAAGGTGACTTCTATGGGTTTTTATTTACAAATGATGTCCCTTGGCTGCCTCTGAGCTTTGGGAGTCTTTCCCAGGGCTGAGTAGGGGTTGGCTGGTGGATGAAGCTTTGCTCATGTCCTGGGCATATCCCAAGTGAGGTTGTGAGTGCTGAGCCTCGCCGTGGTGGCCCAGGGCCCTGCTGTCCCCACGGACGTGCCCCCAGGCTGCTGGCCATCATCCTGCAGCCTGGCCGGGGCTGCCGAGCCCTTGTCTTGCCTGTGTTGGAGGCCGATTTCACATGGGTGGTAACGGGAGGTGCAGCCACTGCCTGCTCCCTCTGCGAGCTCAGCCTGCCTCGTGCTGCTCTGGGGCTGCTCTGGGGCCAGTGGCTCCTTGTCCAGTGCATCCTGCAGCCCTTTGGGGGCAGGCACAGGGAATGGTGGGGCTGTGGATGAGTTTCCCAGGGCCCAGGTGGAAGTGCACTTAAAGAAGGAAATTCCTCCTGTAAGGATGATGGCTTTGTTCCTTTTTTTTTAGAGTGTTCTGATTAATTTCACGTTACTTCTGCATGGTCACCAGCCTTAGAGATGGTGTAGGGTACACATATGTTTAAGACTAGCTCTGTGCCAAGAGGCCTTTCCCTGTGTGGACCTCAGGTAACATGGTCACATCCCACCCGATGTTCTTGCTATTTGTGATGCCCAAAGAGGAGGCAGGGAAGTGTTAGTGGTCCCTGTCCCCACCCGCCCATGGATGTCAGTGATGTTCTGAGTCATCTTCTCATCAGGTGACAGAAGATCTGCTTCCTTCTCTTTTTCTTTTTTTTTTTTATTTCCGTCTTCTTTCAGCCAAAAATGTTTCATCATGAAAACCCAGCCCAGTATTCCTGGGATGGCTGGACTAATCCTCTCAGCACTTGGAGGGAGTTTGTTTTCAGGCTGCAGTGGTGAGTAGAAGCTTGGGAGAAGAGCGAGTGAGATAGGACATGAGCAGAGCTGGGATTTGAATAAATCAACCACGTGCGGGTGATGGAGAGGTGCTGTCAGCAGAGAGTTCTGGGGCATTTGTCCTGCCTGCTGCTGCCTCAGTGTGTGGCGTGGGGCTGGGCTGCTCTTCTGTGGCCACTGAAGGCCTGGGGACACCTCTGTCCTGAGACCATCCCTTGTAGGGCATGCCGGGGAAGTGGCTGAGGAAGGACTTGGAGTTCATTGGCTAAACCATGGGCAGGAAAGTGATTAATCCATTCCTTCATTGTACCTCAACTGAAAAGGAAAACATCCAAATAAATGGGACCTGGAGCTGCAAGTGAGCTTGAACCAGCTGGAGCCTGGAAGAGCTTTTGTCAACCTGGTGCCACAGGCTGCTGGGAAGGGTCAGCTGTAGCCAGCTCTGCTCGTGGGGGTCAGCAGCTGGTGGCAGCAGGGCTGGAGCCAGCCCACCCTGCCTGGGCAGCATCAGCCCCTCTGGGGCAGGATGGCATCCCCACGGCAGGGTGTGTTGTCACCATGGGTGGGAGCCTGTCCCCAAGCCCCGTGTTTGTGGGGGAAAATTTCATCGGCATTGCCAGGCCTGTTGTGTTCAAGCAGTTGTGCACAAGTGCCAGGAGAAAACTGGGACAGTTGCACTTCTGGGTGCTGTCTCAGCGCATTGGTGTGGAGCTGGCGTGCTCGTCAGCTAGAAAAGCTGGATAACTGCTTTGGTGCCCTTTGGAGATGGGGAAGAGCAGCCCAACCTGGCTTTTGAGTTTCCTGCCCAGTGCTGGCCTGCTGCCTGATTGACCGCGGTGTTTGGCTCCTGACAGCCCAGGTAACCCAGCAGTCTGCTCCAGACGGAAATGCAGGAAGAAATTCATGTTTACTGTCAGCAAACAGCCATGCTTGGCTCCTGCAGGGAGTCCAGGGTTTTTGGGCCTTACATTTGTGTTGTGCCTGGACTTGTGTGCTACTCGAGGTAGCTCCTTGTTTCTGTTGTTCACTAAGGTTTCCTCCTGCGGAATTGAAATGTTCTTGTGGCCTCAAGTCTGTGCAGAGCGATCCAGCGTAAACAGCCAGTGCTGCCTCCTTCCCAGCGCTCACATCCAATACCCGTCTGTCCTCCCCACACTCCACCCTGACAGTTCCATCCCCGGGCTCCCACGGCCACCTTGGGAGGCGAGCTGCCAGGGAGGGGGTGATGGCACAGGCACAGCAGCCTGTCCTCTCCTCTCCTCGTGCTCCACTCCGCTCCCGGCGCTGCCGCGGCCGGCTGATGCTGTGGGGCTGTCTCATCGTGGCCATTGTGTGCAGCATGAGGTGGCCAATTGTTCTGCAGCCACGAGCAGGGGCCAAGGCACGGCGGGGCTGCGGTGGCTGGAGGCTGCAGGAGCTGCCCTCGTGTCCACAGGGCCCCTCTGCCAGAGAGGCCCTGCAGGCAGCAGGTACGTGGGGATGCTCGGGCAGGTGGGGAGGTCACCTGTGCTCGCTGCTGTGCTCAGAGGTGGTGGGACCAGCAGGGCACAGGGCTGCAGGGCAGGCTGGGCTTCCACTGCAAGAAGTCACACTGGCTTCATCTTGGAAAAAACAGAGCTTGGCACCGGGCAAACAGTTTTGTCGTGTTATGGCAGTCGGGGGCCGCCTCGACAGGTTATTTTGCAGGGCTTGTACTTGGCACTGAGGCTCTTGCCCTCCTGGGACAGCTGCCCTTTGTGCCTCTTGCCTTCCCTAGATGGGATGTGGAGAAATGGGCGTGCCAGGGTCACTCTGTCCATGCCCAGACCCCAGTGTTGGAGCAAGGATGATGTGGGCACAAAGAGTGTGCTGGCATGGAGGTGGAACACCTCGAGAAGCTGTTTCTGTTTCATCCTATCCTCTGCTTCTGAATTCATCCATGGGATGTGGGATTGTCCCTGCATGTCCTGTTTTCACATGATGGCAGCTCCTACAAGTGTCTGGTTTTATTCTCTTTGAGCAGGGCCTAGGAAATTAGGGGAAATTCCTCTTGCAGCTGAAAGCAGTAATGCTTTTTCAAGCTGCAAGTTATTTCATCTTGATACCTGTAACTGCAACAGTGGGAACTTCTCAGACCTTGGACTTGGTCCTGGTGTAGAGGATGGCTGGGAGGGCCAGCAGGGGCTTTCCCTGGTGCTCAGGTAGCAGCTCTTGGCTTTTCCTTTGTTGTCTCGACAGATGTTGGAACCTCTTTATTTAATTTTATTTTTTTAAATTTAGATTTCCCCAGGAGTCGTACTTGGTTGGATCTGACGCAGGAAAATAATGCAGAGAATTTAAATTATTGGGTGAAAGATTGTTACCTTTGAGAGAGAGCTGTAATTCAGTCTGGCTTTACTTCCTCCAAACTTATCAGGAATTGCTCCCAACCAGTCATACAGCACATGAGGTAGCACCACTAACCCTGAATTACATTTGTGGTGCAAGAACTTGATTTTGATAGGCAGGAGTGCTTTGAAACACTGTTCTGTCAGGCTGTCTGGTGGTGACCAGCAGAGCAGTGCTGTGGGGACCAACAGCTGCCTCGGTACAGCTCCTTGGTCACTTTTGGAACACTATTGTGTCACCAAGGGTGGCTGATCCAGTTTAGTCGTTTCATGCATCAGCCTGGCAGATCTTGGCACAGAGGAGTTCTGGGGGGGGAAATGGCAAAAGGTTTTGCTGCTGCCAGCTTGTCCCAGCTGGAGGGACTGTGGGAAGTGGTTGAGTTGCCCATGGTGGTGAGGGACAGAGGGAGAGTGGTGGCCAAGGTCTGGGCAGGGGAGTGGCACTGTGGGGGATGGGGCTGGGCTGGTGAGTCCGGCCGAGGCAGCGGGGCTGTTGTGTGGGGGCTGCTGCTGCTTTGCCTTCCCAGCGCTGCTGTGGGGCTGTGGGCAGAGGGAACCAGGGCAGAGGGGGGCTGGCAGGGCAGAGTCTGAGCCAGGGGCAGCTCACTGGCCATGGTTGGGGTGCTGGTGCCCAACCTATCCAAGCAGGACACTGGTGAGCCACGATGGCCTTGGCTTGGCTGGGCAGGGGCTGGGTGCAGGTGTCCCTCTGGGTTTGCTGCATGCTGGGTGCCTGGATGCTGTCTGAGCAGGGACAGAAGCTGAAGGTGCAGCTTGGAATAATGAAATGAGGTTTCTGCTGTCATAGCCCCAGCTTTCACCTCCAGGTCTTCCCCGGGCAGCACAAGGAGTGTGGTGTGTCACTGTGGGACACGGCAGCACTGCCCTCCTTCACTCTCATCTGCCAAGCAGCATTTCACAACCTCAGGAAGGAACAGCCTGCTTCCACAGCGTATCCCACAGAGGATATTGCACTCATTGGATCTGACAGTGATCGGGGGTAGTCAGAAATCCTCAAGTGCTCCTTGGTGCAAGAACTTGAGCTTGGGATTGCCTGTGCTACAGGGAGACTGGTGGCAGCTGTGGGAAATCATTCCTTTGGCAGCACCATGTTCTTCCAGCAAAGAAGCTCCTACAAGGCAGGTCTGGGGTGGGGAACAGCCCTGTTCCCCCCAGCTGCTCCTGTGCCAGTGCATCCCAGATGCTGGTGGTGCAGAGCGTTGGTTGGAGACCACCTCTTGCTCAAGGCTGACAAATTACAAGGTTTCTTTGAGGGCAGATGAATTACTGGGTTTCCTTTGCCTGTAAGCACCTGTGCTGTTTGTCAGGCACGTCTGGTTTGGGTTATTTTGCTGGTGGCTCACTGGGTGTTGCAACTGCAGAGTATGTGAAGAGTTCATGTTTCATCCCTGTATCTCTGGAAGCCTGGCTTGTGGAAGCTGACTGGCAGGCACAAAAGCTTCCAGGTACTGGTTCATTCCTGCAAATTGAGTGCTTCAAAACTTCAGTGATCTGTAGCAGAGCAGACGTTAAAACAAAACCACCCATGCTGTCAGCCCAGGAGACATGGTCTTCATGGGTTTGGGAGGCCGTGGAAGGCCAGGGCTTCAGCAGGCACTCAGCTGCTTCAGGTGGCTGCTGCCTGTGGTGGAGATAAGGGCTCTGACACTGCTGCTTTGTTTCCTGAGCTGATCCTCTGCCTCTCTTCCAGGTGGACTCATTAATTGCATTAACTCAGGCAGCATCTGCTCTGCAGGGTACGATGAGCCCCCCTGGGGACCAATGCAGGGAATGGAGATGAGCAGTGTGGGGAGCTGGATGTTTGCACTTGATCCCATTTGAATGCTGTCACAATTGGTGGATTTAACTATCCAAGCACATGGAGTCTTTAAATACTTAATCTTAACTGAAATTTCTGGGAACCTCACAGGGGTGGCAGCAGTGGTGGTGGCGTGGCCGATGGCTCTGCAGAGCCCTCTGCTCGCCCTGTGGCAGCACTGAGGGGTGAGAGGCCTGGAAGAGAAGCTGATCTGCAGCTGTACAGAGCAAGAAAAGCCTTCCCTGAACAGCTTTATTTTTAAAACATCATTGTCACAATACAATGTGTGTATTTACTTGGACAAAACCTTTGCCAGGTTATTTTGGTGAGGTTTATTTCCATACAGGCTTTTTCTTCTCTATTACATTCAGACTATTCTAGCTGTGGTTTTGGCTGGCAGCATTTTGAACACGGATGTTTTAGGGTGGTTAATGTGTGTTTGAAGCTCTTCTAGCACGAGCTCTAAATACCGTGGGGATTAGTCCTGTTTGGAGAGATGGAGGAGAAAATGTATGGTGGACTGTGCTGTTGAAAAGCAAGATAAACCCAAATCAGAAGTTTTTGAAAGATGTTGGTGGGTGTGGTTTTTTGGGGAATGTCAAATAGATAACACTAAAACCACCAGGACTTTCAGCATTACCCTGGAGGTGCTCTTATTTGAAAGGAAGGGTGGATTGGGAAGCTGAGGGTGGTGTCAGTGCCCGGCAGGAGAAGAGGTCCTGGGGTGGCAGCGGATGGCACGTGTAGCCCTCATCCTGGTGGGAGGTGTCCTGGTGGGTGCAGCCATGGTATGGAGTACGATGGGCAGGGCCACGGGGTCCTTTTTCCATTATAAAAGGGATTTTCTGGGGCTTGCTGGTCTTGCTAAAGTGAAGGAGGGACCTGGGGGGAGGCGTGTTTGGGGGATCCACTGTGCTTTGTAGTGACTGTGGGTGTTACTGATAAAGCCACAAGCTTCAGTGCACATTATTTGACACTTTGCTTTCTGAAGGCACGTAAATGATTCTGCAGGGGTGTGAGAAGCTCAGTTTGAGCTCCTGCCTCCCTCCTGGCTGTGTGGGGGAGGTGATGGGTCAGCGCCTGCTTGCTGGGCCTTTAGCTGGAAGCCTGTGGTGACATTGTGTGTGACTTCCTGAAGGTCATTTTCCTCGGTTTTTGTTTGAGGTGCAAACCCGAGGGGTTCTGCCCTTTGTAAGCCTGCAGTTGTATGTGGCATCCCTGGGCTGGCACAAACCTCTCGAGAGCCCTTGCCCTGAGCAGGGCCTTCACCCTGGGGCCCCTCTGGAGATGCTGTTGGGGTGCTGGCCAGCCCCCCTTGCAGCACAGGACACCCATGCTGGGGTGTCCGTGTCTGTCCCCCAGCTCCTGTGGCAGGGGAGGGGCTGCCTCCAGGGCATGTGAGTTCAAACAGGACTGTGATTTGTGCCCCAGTCTCCCCCTGGGCTGCTTTCCCTGCTGTTTTCCTGCTCCCATGAGCAGGCGCAGCCCCGTGTGGTGGCTGGGCTGTGTGAGACAGCTGCTGGGAAGCTGTTCCCTCCCTGTGCCTTTCCAGTCTGAAAGGTGAAGGTTGGGAGCTGTTTCTGTATGGAGGGTGCCACTGCACACCTGATGGAAGAAAGCAAACACAGGCCCAACACCCAGTGCACTGCTGTGGGTTGGGCTGTGGTGGCAGCAGTGTGGCCACCATTCGTTTGTGTGTCTGGAGAATTTTATGGCAAAATCATTGACTGGTTTTATGGAATGCTATTGCCACAGAAAACCTGGTGCTGTGTTAGTCACCTCCCTGGCTTTGGGGAGACTGAGGACCAGGCTGGGCTGAGAGCTGAACTGTGCTCATGCCAAGAGGCTCTGGAGTGGGGCTCAGGGGGTCCCTGCACCGACAGGACAGGCTGGTGAGGGCCATGGGATGCCTGTGACACGGGAGTGCACACTCTTTCTTGATTGGTGGTGTCTCCCCACAGCAGCAGGTTGGGAGCAAGGATTTGGGGTGGGCAGTGGAGAAGGCGGCGACGTGAATGCTGACGTTTATAAATTGCCTGCAAAAAACCCGTACAAAGCAGTGGGGATAGAAGAGGAAAGCAAACACTGCAGTGCACCAGGTAGCCAAGTGCAAACAGATATTTTTTGCCTCGCTACCTGGCAGGAAAGGAAGGCATTCCAGTGCCTGCCTGGGTGCCCTCTGCGTCAGCAGGGCTGGTAGAGGCTGCAGGCTGTGCCTTGGGGCCCTGGGGCTCCTGGCACGGCTGGGCAGGGCTGGGATGCACGGGGGGAGCCCCTGGGAGCCGGCAGGCGATGCACAGAGCACAGGTAGATAACCATGAGCTGCTGGAACAGCCGTGTGCCACCGAGCCCAGAGCTGCTGGAGCTGCAAACGAGTGCGGGCCGTGCCCAGGGCTGGTGGTGGTTTCTGCACAGGGCTGCAGCAGCCTGCATCCTGAGTGCCTGTCAGCAAACACGGGGTTCCCTTGGAGCTGGGGACCCTGGAGGGGCGCAGGGTGGCCCCCACTCCCGCAGGAATGTGAAATGCTTCCACACATGCAGCTTGCTCTTATTCTGCAGTCATTTTTTTTTCCCCTCAGTGTTTTTCCAACTCATGTCTTGCTGCCAGAGTCCATATTAATAATGCATGACTTTTTTTTTATGGTGCTTCCTTCCCAGCGTCCCTTTCAGCTGCTGAGTCAGAGAAGATTGTTATAGCAGCAACCTCTGAAGCGGTGAAATGCCCCTGCAGTGCTCAACTGCTGTCATTTATCATCCCAGCTCCTCTGCGGGCAGCCTGTTCCCTTGCCCGTCTTGGGGGGAGGATCCCCATGCCAAAAACCTGATTCCTGTTACACCAGCTGGTGACTGGCAAGCTGAGCTCTGCTCAGCCTTCCTGGCTAGTGTTTGGTGAAAGCAGGTATTACCTCTGTTGGCTGCTTTTTTTCTTTGTTTGTTTGGAATCCTGTGAAGTTTTTTCCTGATCTGCCTGAAACTGTGCTTTGGGATTGTGCCCAAGACTGGTTTTTTTTTTTTTCCTTTTTTTTCCCCTCCTTACTAATTTTTAAATTTTTTTTTTTCTCCTCCCTGCACTCCCCTCAAGATCTATGCCTGGGCTTTTTAGGGTAATTGGGATGACAGAAGCCATATAATGTGTTAACGGGGTTAAATTAACTTAAAATCCTGAAACGTGCCTGGCTGCTGCAGGAAGCGCTGGAGTTGCTGATGCAGCGTGGAACAGAGCTGCAGGGCTCCTGCTGCAGGCTGTGATCAGCCCCCAGTGGGCCACCTGCATGCACCTGCTGGCTCCGAGACCTGGAGGGAAACAGGGAGCAATAGCACCTGTCAGGGGATTTGTCTTCTGAAGGCTTAACTAACACCTCTGCTGTGATCTCGGGAGCAGATCTCCCCTGTCTCCTGCCCCAGTGGAACGCGGGGTGGGGGTGGCTGCTGGGGAACTCGCTGCTGGGGCATGAGGGGACTCAGCCTCAGTGCTGGGAAGCAGCATCCTCGTGGTCTCGCCGTGCTCGGTGCTCTCGGCAGGCTCTGAGCGACTCACCTGTAAATGTTGTCCCGGAGCCGTGCAGGAGGGGGACGGGGCTCACCTGGGGAAGGAGGGTTTCCTTTTGCCACACTTCCCAAGCTGCCTGCTTCCCGTGTCCCGCTGCTGGGGACGGTACAGGCATGTGTGCACCCCCAGTGGTGTCTGCTCTGGGGGCTGCAGAGCAGTGGAGAGGGCTCTGGGACCAGGAGGGAAGTGGTGCTGCTTTTCAGCTTTCTCAGCTGGAGGAACTGGCCAGAGCAGCTGGAGGGGTGTGTGAGGCTGATGTCCTGGCTGCACACCTGCATCTCACCTGGGCCAGGCTCCTGTCTGGCAGGGGAGTAGTTGCCCTTGTGATGTGCTTCCCCCTCAGCACCATCCTGTTCTGCTGAGGCTCTACAGTGCTGGGCTACTGATTCATTCCTCCCGAGGAGGGGAAAACTGCTGTGGTGTGAAATTCTCCCAAAGCTGCAGCGCATCCTCCTCCCATGCTGCAGCCTAGCTCCCTGCTCAGGGTCACTGATTTCTCTTTTCCTGTATTTTTTTTTAAGGGTTTTGCTGGCTGTTGGGCCTCAGTGCCCTGGGGCAGCCTCCCTGTCCCTGCCTTCCGTGGCTGCTTTTTGCATGCTACAGGGGAAGCTTTGCAGAAGGGTCCCATGAACTTCTGCATCTTGAGTCCACAGAGGTGTGCTGGAGTGGCCTTGCTGTGGTCACCAGCTGCGCCAGTGCTGCTGCCTGCCCAGGACATGCCCCCAGGGACAGCTCCACACTGCCACAGCCCTGCTTGCCCCGTGGTGACACACAATGCCACCCACAACTGGTGGGACGAGCAACTTGCTTCTCGGCTAACAGGATTTAGGTGGATTATGCTATGTATTTAATCAAGGGCTAAGCTGATTGCCTTATTTGGAGTGGATCAAAGCCCCTGGAAGTGCCAGCCTGGAGACCGGCTATTGAGTGGGAATATTCCTCAGCCTGTGTGGCAGGCGTGCTTTCGAAGAAGCCGGAGGTTGGGCAGGCAGGTTTGACGGCAGCAGTGACCAAATGCAAAACCAGATTGAAGAAGTCTGAGGTGATGGGGAGGTAGGAGTGTGAGAATGTTGTTAGTCATTGACCACCATGGAGAATTTGGGGGAAAAGGGTTCCTTTTCTAGCTTTCAGCTTGAAACCATGTTTCCAGATACATAAAGCTTCATGCTGACAGCTAAGTGAGATGCTGTGGCATTTGGCAGTCAGGCTTCCACCTTCTAGAAACGCAGCTGTGACTCTGGTGAGATTGTGTGTGGCTCTGCAGCAGAGAGCAGACTCTATTGCTCTCACAGGGGGCCCCACATCTCCCTGCAGTGGCTGTCAGCAGTGCTGGAGCTCTCAAGGGCTTGTCCTGGCTCCAGTGCAGCGTTGCCCTGGCAGCTGCGGGGCTTTGGCAGCAGAGGAGCTGGTGCTGGCTGCAGAGCAGTGAAGCACAGGGTGCTCCTGGCTGCTGCCAGCCCAGAGACACTTGCTCCTTGCTGTGGCCTTGGCTGTGCAGAGGGAGCCCACGGCTCAGAACTGTCCCTATAGGCAGGTATTGAGGCAAGTTTAAAATTACTTTGCAGTTAAGAGCTGTTGTGCTTGCCAGGGTCTGCCTGGAGTGGCAGGGCAAGCACATTGTCCAAGGTGTGTGGTGTCTCTTTCCTGTAGGGTTGGGGTTTTGCCATGAGAGGTGTGTTGGTGCTCTGGGGTGCCCTGTCTCCGTGTCTGTGAGCTGTGAGCATGGTCTGCACTGCTGCACCTGCATGCAGTGAGATGGTGCAGTTGAGCAAGCTGCTGAAAATACACTGGTTATTCAAATCACCTCTTTTTCTTAAAAGGAGAAGTTTATTCTAGGAACCAACCTCTTTCTTGCTGCCAGGACAGCAAACATAGGCCACAGCTCTCCTGCTCTGTGACTGTGACTGTGGGCACTGCCTGTAGAACTGAAAATGCCCCAACCAAAAGGCTTGGCTGGAGGGGATGGGTACGGGCAGCTTCTGCTTTGAGGTGAATCAGGCTGTTCTCAGGCAGCAGCAGGTGCTCCCCACGGCATCACTGCTCCTTCCCTTTGCATAAAGCAGCCCTGGGACTTTGCAAACATCTCTCCCCTCTGCCTCTCAGACCTCCTTGTTTCTGCCCCCTTGCCTGCTGCATGGGAATAACCCTGGAGCAGATGCAGGGACGTGCTCTGTCACATCCTGCCTGTGCTGTGGGCCCCTTGTCCTGGCTGCCCCATCTCTCCTGGATGGGGCCTGAGCCCTGGTGTGGGGCTGGCAGAGCATCTTGTATGTCAGACAGGTGTAAAATGTTCCATGTTTAATTTATTGCTGGTCAAACCTGCAAATAAGTTGCTGCCTCAGTTCTCCTCCTGCACGGACCCTTTATGCATCTTCCTGCCCCAACTTGTACATGGAGTTATAGGCAAGGATTGGTCAAGCTTCCCTTTGTGTTTTGAAGGCCTGGGGAGGTTTGTCAGTGTGCAATCACCCCATCAGGCTGACTCTGGGGTGTCTTGGGCTGTACCAAACCATCTGACGGTTTCTGGGCTGCAGCAGCAGGGTCTCTGCTGGTACCTGGCCCTCCAGGGCCGGTTGTTCTGTGCAGAGCTGGGAAGGGCTGCAGGGCAGGAGCAGATGGAGGAGCTGTGGCAGGAAGGGGGGCAGGGGCTGCCCAGCTTCAGGGTGCTCTAGGCTGACCCTGCTTTCACCTAATTAAAAAAGCAAAAGCGCCTGTCAACACAGTAATTGTCGGGTTTGCTGCTGCGCTGCAGAAAGCTGGTGGCACAGAAGGGCTCAGGGCCGTGCTGACACTGACCCTTTCCCACACTGCCCTCCCCCAGCTGCCTCCCCTTCACACGGGGGTGTCACCCCCGCCTGGGGAGGGTCACAAACCCCCAGACATCGCGGGAGGCTGCCAGAGAGCCGCGGGGCATTTACAGGGCTGCCAAGGGCTTGGCCACATGGGGAAGGGAGACTGGGGAGGGATGGCCTTTAGCTGTAATACCTTGGGGAACAAATACAGCCTGCACAAATTGGGTAACTTGAGCGGATAACTTGGTGTAATCTAAAATCTGGCTATCCTGGAGGAGGGAATGGCAGGTGCCTTGGCAGGGAGGAGGAGGAGGGTGGGCTGCTGCGCTGCTGTGGGCTCAGGCCGTGCCCAGTGAGTTGGAGGTGCTGATGTGGGCAGGTCTGTGGGACACCAGCCTCAACCAGCTCCTTCCTGAGGCCCCTCGGGGCTGCCCCGGCCCAGAGGAGCCCTGCCCTCACTGCCTGCTCAGCTCTTCTGGCTGTTCCACCTGGGAGCACTGGCCTCCCAGTCCCCATGGGTTTAGTTTTTCCAAGGTAGCTGTGTCTGACTCCTGTTTGCAGAGCTCAGCTTCTGGCTGCAGACGGGCTGGAATTGATTAGTTTATTATTTTTCCCCCTCTGCCCTGTTGCACATCTCAATGAGAGAGTGGTCGGAACCCCTGGCAGACACTTGGGTCTCTTAAGGAAACTTAAGCTTAAAGGTGTTTCAGTGGGAGAGAAGGAAGGAGGAAAAGGGTGTTTCTGTTCCCTCATGGGCCCCAGTGTGTGCTCATGCCTCCCCAAGCAGCTGGTGGCCCGAGGCAGGAGGAGCAGCGATGGCTGCTGCTGCCCACAGAGGCACAGGCAGGATGTTTTGTGCCCAGCGCCTCATCTCCACAGCCTGGTCACGGCCAGGCTCTGCTGAGCTTGCCTCAGGTTGTTCCCTGTTTGTGCAAACCCAGCTGAGCCCGGTGGGGAGCGGCTCAGGGGCCGTGAGCTCCCGGCACCCTCGCTCCGTGCTGTCCCGTGAGCCCAGTGCAGCTGGGGCTGTGCGAGTGCTGATCCCTTGCTGAGCTGGCTGGCTCGATAGCCTTGTGGCTACTTATCTGGGATTAATGTGTAACTCAGGCAGTGCTCACAGCTCCCAGCGTGGTGCTGTGGTACGGGCGGTGCGGATCTGCTCTCTGACGCCAGGGCATTCAATTCCCCCTTGCCGTGATAAGGGTTGGGGTTTTCCTGTGCCTGGCGCCAGCGTGGCCGCACCGGTGGTGACTCTTGGCGTGTCTGGGAAGGAGGGACGAGGCAGGAGAGAAGGGCAGTGCTGGGGACAAGCCACGAGCCTGTCCCTGCAGAGTCTGCGTGTGCTGAGCCCCGGGGTCTGGCCCTGAGGGGCACGGGTCTGTGGGGTGGTGGAAGGAAGGGTTTCTGCTGCTCCCCTGTTCATGGCATCCCAAACACACTCGTGCCACTGCTGGTCTGCTGACACGTAGGAAGGCGTCACACAGGCTGGGATTTGATGGACAGTCTCTTAGGTGTTAAATGAGCTCATACATAGAGGGATGCTTTTTTTTCCAGTGAAGTCATTGCCTAACCTGATAATGAAACCAGTTAATTTATTTACGGCAGCTGTGTTAGCAGTTTGCTTCTCAGGCAGAAGAAAATCATATAAAAATATTGTATATACCAAGGTTGCACAGCTCATAACCAAGCTAAATAATAAATGTCTTAGGATGTTAGAGTTCTTAGAAAATCCCATAGGTAATGATCTGTGTGTTGGAAGTTCAAAATTGCACCCTCTCTCTGATAGCTTTTTTGTTTCTAATAAAACACAGCAGCTGGAGAGGCCATTCACAGTGTTGCCTTTAATTATTGCAGACAAGAACAACTCTGTAATCTGACTGTGGAGGCCAAGCTGCTGTGGGTCTTAAATGGCACTGCTTGGTGAGAGTACCCTTGGCAGGGAGCTCTGAGCTGCTGCCTTTGAAAATCTCGGACAACAATCATCCCACGTGATTGAGGAATTCCATTTGGAGAATTTTTTAGGAGTTGAAAGGGCTGGTGAGCCAGGCAGATGCATAGTGTGGAGGTGGGGCTGTGGCTGTGCTCCTTCCCGGGCTGCTGGGATGGCTCCTTTCCCAGGACCTGGCAATGTGCAGAAAAGAAGCCACAACAGGGACAGTCTTGGGGTAATGCTCCAGAGGGATCTCTCCGTGGTCTCCATGGTGCAAATGGTGCTTGCTGCAAAGCAGCCTTTGTGCAGTCAGGGCTGAGGCAGCTCAGGATGCTTTATTGCCACTGCAGGTACTGGCCATGACACTGGGAGCTGGGCCTGTCTCTGAGCCTTGTAGCCCCAGTGAGAGTGGAAAGAGCAGGTTTAGGTCAGGCCACAGCTCCTGCAGGGCAGGGTGCCTGGGTGTGCCCAGGGTGAGCCGGGGTGGGTGTCACACTGTGCCCTGCCCTGCTCCTCCCTGGGGCTGCTGGGGCGTCCCCTGCAGAGCTGGGAGCAGGGACAGGCTCGGCACACGCCAGCCCTCCACGGGGGTGAGGATCCCTGCCCCGGGTTGTGCCCTTCACCCCGCACAGGTCCCCTGGGCGCAGGCATCGTGGGGAGCTGGGCTGGGAGCAGGCTGGCCCCATGCTGGGGTGTGAGACAACGTGAATAGGAGATGCTGGAGCTGTGCTGGGTCTGCCTGCACAGAGTGAGCAGTGCTGGCTGTCCCAACGGCACAGCTCGGCATGGCATGGCACAGCTCGGCATGGCTCAGCATGCCTCCTCACAGCCCGGTGTGCTGGGATGGCTCCTCACAGGGACGGGCCAGCCTGGTGTGACAGGCAAACCACTGACCTGGAACAGCCTCTCACACCCGCCCTTGGAACAGCTCCCTTGCAGCAGACATGAGGCTGTACATGTGATAACCCTTTTTGTTCAGCCACGCTGAACTTGTAGAACATGCTTGAGAAATCAGGTCTTTGGTTTTTTTGGGGGGGATAGCCAAAACAACGGAACCTGTTCTCTCTTTCTCCGTCGAAGTCAGGGTGTTAAAACTCCAGACAGTGCAGTTTGTGGTGTGTGAACTGAGTCAGTAGAGCCATTACTCTTAAGTTGTTTTTTAACAATCTCCAATGGGTACTCTCCTAATTTGGAAGACTAACAAATCAATGATGTCAAAATCTATATAACTGGTGTTTGATGTATATGGAAATTTTAAATCCAAATCCTACCTGTCTCCTGTTCTCTGCTTTGGTCTGACTGCATTCTAGATTGCTTCCAGCTGGTGAAGGACAGCACTGGTGAACCTCCTTATTGACTGCATTTCGTGGCATGGCATGGCACAGCTGTCCCCACTCTCCTGCATGTCCCATGACTGCCGGTTTGAGCAGGATGCCCAGGCTGGTGGCAGGGCCTGCCTGCAGTAGAGGATTTCCTCTGTCTCCTGCGGCTGTTCCAGTTCCCATGGCCCAGGGGATGAGGAGTTGCCCCGAGCTGCCCATGTCCTTCCCTGCCCTCCCGCTTCAAGGATAGCACTGGGGAGGACCTGCCTGTTTTTCCTCTCCCTCGCTTGCCCAAGCGTTCACTTAATTCTTATTTATTATTTTTCTTAACGAAAGCTCTCCCTCTGTTTGTTCATCCTCATCCTACATGAGCACTGGGCTTAGGCGCTGGGATTCCTGACGCCTTCAGAGAGTGTCCAGGACGCAGGAATTCCCACCCCTTTGTCTCCTAATGAAGCAAAGGAACAAACGCTGAGCTGTAAGTGTTTGGAAGTGTCAGTGTTTGCTGTGGTAGCAGCAGCCGGTGCTGGCAGCCCGGAGGTCGGGTGGGTGTCGGTGTCAGCGCCTGCTGAGGAGCCTTTGATTGCTCGTTTGGTGTGCGGGGCGGGAGCTGCGCCTCTGTGCTCTGCCTGCGCCGGGCTGTGCTGCAGGGCCGCCGGGCTCCTCGGGGGCCCCTTTGGGCTCCTCGGGGGCCCCTTTGGGCTCCTCGGGGGGCCCCTTTGGGCTCCTCGGGGGCCCCTTTGGGCCGCCGGGCTCCTCGGGGGGCCCTTTGGGCTCCTCGGGGGGCCCTTTGGGCTGCTCCTGGGGACGGCAGCGGGGTGGGAGAGCACACTGGCTGGAGGTGGGTACGGGGAGATGGAAAATGAACAGGACGTGCAGTCGTGTGCAATCGCATCTCCTGAATGGCAATTAAGGTAGGAGAGTCTGAATCTCTCGAGGAAGGGTAATATTTAACTTGGGCAAATGCTTGTTATGCTCTGTGCTCCAGCCTGCACGTGTCACCGTGCCCTTCCGCACAGAGGGGAGCAGCAGCAGAGACCTGGATTGCTCTTGGGATCTGCAAAGGCCGGTGTGATTTCACAGCCATCCTTGGCATCGCTGCCCCGGGGCACAGGTAAACCCCGCTCCCTCCCGGCTTTCCACCTGGGCGGAGCTGGGCGCTGCTCGTGTTGGCACTGCCCCTGGGCGGCCGGGGGCTCCATCCCACCCCCAGCCCTGCCTGCTCTTGGCCTGCAGAGCTCCTTCCGCGGGTGCTTTGGTGCTGGAGATGTTTGATGAGTCCCCTTGGCCTTCGGAGTTTTCCCGTGTGGGCAGAGCACGTTGTGCTCCTCTTGCTGGGTATCCTAAAGCCAGTGCAGCGCTTTTCAGAGCGAGTGGCACAAACACCTGTGAAAAACAAGGTTCACTTTCCTGGTAAAATTTAAAAAGTTTCATAAAAAGACAATAGGACACAGAAAGCAAGCAAAGGGTTAATATGGCCGGGTGTCTTGGCACTGAACCAAGAGCACACCTGAAATCCTCTGAGGGACCCTTTAAATACTTTTTGTTACATCTGCCTGTTGCATATGCATAGAGTATTATGCATATTAATATTTTTCTAAGAACACTTTTGCATGGCCACTCCTTGGGTCCGCCTTTTTAGAGCATGCATGTTCCTTGGTTGTGGATTTATTATCCCCTCCAGTTTGGGCTGTGCAGGTGCTGACAATTTGGCACATCAATAGCAGGGTCCTCTTCACACGTTTGTTGGAAGTTATCCCCACCAAACAGACAGTTCAATTACAAACATAACTACATACCAGTTATCTCACTGCTATGTCTAAGTAAAAAGAACTATACAGCAGAGTCGTTCCAGCACTACACATATAACATCGATCTCAATACTTGCAAAAAGCCAAACACATAACATGTATCTATAACACACCTTAGTGCAGGCAGCTGTGGGAGTGCAAATGGAAGTTGCCACCTTAAATGTGTACATGAAAAATTTGGGGTCTCTGCGAATAATATGGATTTTCCTCCTCTTGCTGAGGGTTCCCCAGGGTCATTCTTCTGTAAGATAGTTCAGATATAAATTTCCCATATTCAGGTTTTGGCTGAGTGTCACTTTAGCTTCCCATCTTCCCGCTTGCTGTGTGCACGTGCAAGCTGCCAACTTGCCAATTTTGGGGACAAGTGGTTTGTAATTACCAGCTCAGTGCTGCTGCTGTACTGTTAATTCTTAGACCATTTAATGTATCAAATTATTCCTTCCTGTGCTATTTAGAGGCAAAGGGCTAAGTAACAGTGATGGCATTAATATTAAATTCTCTAAAACTAATAGGAACCTCTTATTTAATTGTTCTGGCACTCAGCATGTCTGGGGAATGTGGTGCCACTGGAAAGCTAATAGAGACAGAGGTCTCATGGTGTATTAACACTGGGATGCTGCTACTTTTCCTAGTTGGGTTATTTATGAGTTAAGACTATCATAACTGTCCATCAGTGCCTTAGAGGCTTAGTTTGATTAAACCCCTTTATATTGCTAATGCTAATGGAGCTGGATTGATGCTGGGGATCTGTGGGGAGAGCTTAGCAAAAGGCTTAACGTGGACATGACTGCTGGTTTTGCTGTCTCTGGGCCCTGCGGGAGGTGTCTGCAGCAGGCAGGACCTCCCACCCTGGCATGGTGACCTGAGCACCCACCCTGCTGCCTGCAGCACCCTCCCCTCTTCCCAGTCACTGCTGCATCTCCCATGTGAGGTGTCCCACAGGCTCTGCTGGGCACCTTGTGCCCCCTCCAAGCATCCGGTGGAGTGTTCGGCAGGAGTTTCTCTGGTGGTGGGTTGGTTTGTGACTGTGCTGATGGAGGTGGGGGCTCCAGGTGCTGGCAGGAGAAGGCTGCATGTGGCAGTGAGACCATGATAAAGTCAAACAGCCTCTCTGTGCTTCTGCAGCACGAGTGGACTAATGAATGGGAAAAGTGCTGAATGTGACAGAAAGGCCTAAATCTCAAAGCAGAGGAAGACCGGCTCCTTCCTCAGGAAAGCCTGGCTGCCGTGCTGGGTGCTGATACTGCTGCAGGCATGCAGGGCTGCTGTGAGCCCCCGGGCCCCTCTTCCTGCCCCCAGTGCCAGTGGCTGTCTCTCCCAGCTCGGGGGACCCCCTGCAGCAGGATGCTGCAGGAAGGTCCCTTCCGCAGGCGGTGGGAGCGTGTCAGCTCTGGCCCTGTCCCGTGTCTGTGGCTGGCACGGATCACAGTCAGTCCTCCTCTGAATCAGCTCCCAAGCTGCAAACTACCCTGTTGCCTCTTCTAGTACATATCATCACAATGAAACTAATTTTCCATGAGAGAGTCAGCTGTTTCTTGATTAGAAGTGCTCCAAAAATACTAACAGAGAAATTATTACAGGAAGACTTCAGTGCTCATTTATGTAATTGGACTTTACTTCCCTGGCTGAAGTTGTTGCATCCACTCCTGGCTTGAGTGAGCACTTGCTCTCCCAGTTTTCTTGTGAGCAGAGAGGTTCGGGTGCAACACCCAAGGGATGCCATGCCCTGGGGTGCAGCCTTGTGCCTCTGTTCTGGCTGGTGACAAGCTGTCATGTTTTCTGAGTGTTTAAATCACAGCAGGGTTGACTTGTCCTTTAATGAACCAACAAGAATAATCTTCAGGCAGTCATTTGGGCAAATGGATTCTTAAATTTTGCTTGTTTTCTGGGTGGGGAGTGAGGGTTTGCTGGAAATGAACAGGAAAGGGGACAGCTCGCCTCTCCCATCACTGTGCTGTCCTTGCCCAGCTGCCCAGGGGCAGTAGCCGGGCTGTTATCTCTCCATGCTGTGCTCTGGAGTGCCGCATGCTCAGAGGGAAGAAAGGCAGAAGGCCGATGTAATTTTCGAGATCATCCTGTGTGATGAGATTAGCAATATATCACAACGGGGAGAATTGCTTTCTGGCTGAACCACGGTTCAGGCCAAGCCCAGCAGAGCCTGTGTCTGCAGCAGGGAATGCTCAGGGCTGGGACCGGGGCTCTGGGAAACGCCTCTGGGTACAGCGGCCCTGGGCTCTGCAGGGTCAGCTAGGTCAGGCTTAATAAATTTAAAACAGGGCTAATTTGCTCATCAAAAGGGCAGTAAACGGAGGAGGAGTGAGATTTGAGCTCGGTGTAGCAATTCCCAAACGTTGGTGCAGCCCTGCCCTGGCCACGGCAGCCCCTGGGGCTGATGTAAGCACCGTGTGCACACAGGGAGTAAAATGTTTGCAATAACGTGTTTTAAATCCGATCTTCTGACCTGAATGAATTGCGTGTTCTGGATAAACACAGTGCTTGTGAAGCTTATCTCATGCAGGCGGTTTGTTTTTGGGGTAGGAGAAGGGGCTCTGCTCCCTGGTCGTGGGCGGCTGTTGATGTTGGGTGTTGGGCGTGTTGATGGCACATCATCCTTGGCCAGGTACCTCCTCAATCATCTGCTTAGAGGGGTTAATATGTGAAAAGGCGACTGCTGCCTGACACAAAGGCGGTGTTGTTCCTGCCCGCGCTCCCCTGGGATGGTGGCTGCTGTGACAGTGCTCAGGATTCCCGCTGCAGCCCGGCCCAGCCGTGTCATGTGGCTGTGGCGAGGCCCTGCTCCGTCTGCCGCCGTGCAGGGGAACAAACGGCGCTTTCACTGCGCCCGACAAACCTCCCTCTTCCTCCAATTAACCGGGGCTTGCATGCTGAATTGTCTCTCCTGTTCTTTCATGCTTCACCAAACCTGGATCTGCTTTACCCAGCAAGTCGAAGCATAATGAAGTAGAAAGTGAAATGACTTGATCAGCATCAGCGAGCTGTTTTTCCCCGCTGGCCCAGCTTCGTGTGGGCTGGACGGTGCAGCCTCGCTGCCCTGTCCTCAGCCTGGGCCCGATCGGCTCAGCCGGGCGGCTTCAGCCCCCATCGCTGTGTGCAGAGGAGAGGAGCTGTGCCCGGCTCTGGAGTAGGCTTTGTGTTTTGGGGAGGGCAGCTGGGCTGTGTTTGCTGGGGGCTGTGGTGCCCTGCCGTGTTGCCTGGCTCTGCGGGGTGCTGCCTCCTGGCAGAGCCCTGTGCTGCCGGCGGGGTGGGTGCTGCCGGCGGGGCAGGGCACGGCCCTGGGGCCGCGTGCCCCAGCCCCAGCCCTTAACCCGAGGCAGGGCTGTGACTGCGCTGATGAGCTGCAGGAGCAGCTTGTGCTCATCTGGGAGACCTGCGTGGGCAGGTGGGGCTGGGGCTGCCCTGTGCATCCTGCCCTACAGCCCAAGGCTCCAACAGCCCCCCTGCCTCGCTCACTGCTAACCCCAAACAGCCCATTTCTGACAACTGCGGTGCCCATTTCTGACAGCTGCTGCAGGAAGGATGCTGGGGCTGCACTGCTGGTGCTAGGAGCTGATGCTGTTTGGTGCTGAACTCTGAGCTGATGGCTGTGAACTTATGAAGGTTTGGGGGCTTGGGTGTGAGGTTTTGCGTAGGGAATTTCAGCCATGTCTGTTTCTGGCCTGTAGTGCTGTATCAAAATGCCAGCTTTTCCTTGAGCCTTATCCCTGGGCATCTGTCAGAACAAATTCCCTGCCTTTCTGAGGAGGAGCAGCACTTGCTACCTCTCGCTATCATTGCAACAGGGGTGCCTTGCTGAGAAACTGCACCAGAGCTCACGTTTAGGCTGTGGCTGTCACCAGCTGACCTGGCGGTCACTCTGCTCCCAGAGCTGGCCCCAGAACAGGTGGGTGAGCCAAGAGGGTTTGGGTGCAGCTTTGTCTGAGCCAGCTGCCGCTCATTGCTGCTGGAACTGCTGGCTTAAGGTGCTGTCACTGGCCTGACTGCAAAGGGTACATGTGTGGGAAGGGAGGGGCTGGAAATGGACATTTAAAATTGCATTTCAAGACATTTAGTTGCCAAGCACTTAATGCAGTTGACCCCCTTCTGTCTGAAAATCCAGTGACAGGCTGGGCAGCAGCCAGGCATGATGTGGGGCTCTGTCCCCCTTTCAAATATTTACTTTACTATGTGAAAACAAAATAAGTTGGGATTGGGAAATGTGTCTGGGCAGCCTTTTGGAGCTGCCTCGGTGTGTGGGTGCAGAAGGGGGGCAGGCAGGCAGCCCGTGGGGGTGCAGGGTGTGTGTACCCCGGCGTGGGGACCCTGCTCTCCGGTGGCAGTGCCATGTCCGACCCGTGCTCCCGGTGACTCTAGCCATGGCTGTGCCTTCCTGGCACTGCCAGCTGCTGGTTTCAGGCTGTGATCTGCCTGCTGTAGGAATGACCTGTCTGGTATGGATGTTTCCTGGTGACATTGCATCAGCTGCTGCCCTCCTCTGAGCAGGGTCCCTGTTGTTTCCTTGGCCTGGTGCCCTCTTTATCCCTCCTGGAGTGTCTTCTGACCTGTTTTTTAATTACTAGTGCAGAATAGGCCTTCTAGATTGCCCCTTCTCGGTATCTTCATGTCAAAACTATTTGTTTTCCACTTCATTCTCAAACCTAAAACTACACCCAGAGGGCTGTGGCTGGCACAGTGATGCAGGCAGGGGTGCTGTGCTCTGCACGGTGGCTGTCCTGCTGTCCCATGGGAGCTGGTGGTGACATAAGGCTGTGCTTGCTGCTGTTTGCTTTGGGCCCTGGTCCTGCCAGCTGGGTGTCAGCTTAAACTGAAACCTAATCAGGCTCAGCCTGAGCTGTGCCAGGGCACGGGGTCAGCAGGAGAGGAGAGGGAAGAAATGTGGCTGGGGGGCTGCCCCAGGGACCCAGGGCTTGTGCTGCTGCCTGCCCCGGGCTGTGATATGCCAGGGGCTCAGATCCTGGTGTGGGGATGCTTTTTGTGCTGCCTCTGCCAGGCAAGTGCCAGCCCCTGGTGCTGCAGCCTGGAACAGCTGCCCTTCTCCAGCACACAGCTGGGTTTCCTGTTGTAATGACATTTCCTAATTAAAGCTCCCTAATTAAGCAGCAAAATGTGCTGTTGGTTAAGCTGCAGTGCTGTCTTACAGCCTGGTAGTCAGGTTTGGCTGGGTACCTCCCCCTTGTCAACCAGCCGGGTTTCCAAACGTGCCCTGCCCTTCCCGCGGCAACCCCGCCACCCTCCTGCCACGAGGGAGCTGCAATCAACCCGGAGGCTGGGAATGCTTCCACAAGACCCTGATCTCTTTTCCCTACAAAAGCTGATGCTCATGGAAGTATTCCTTTTTCTGCCTGCCTTGCAGTGAACACCTACCTCTTCATGATGCAAGCCCAAGGCATCATGATCCGTGAGAACATGCGCACGATAGGAGCTCAGGTGTACGAGCAGGTGGTCCGCAGTGCCTACGCCAAGAGGAACAGCAGCCTCAACGACTCGGGTATTTCCTGAATAATTGAAATCTTGATTAAAGGTTCCATTCTCATTGAAAATTAAGTTGAAGGAATTAATTTATGCTGCTAAATGCAGGGTGGAAGCTTTGATTAATTGTTTGCTTGCTTTTATTTTTATATATAAACATATATGTGTAACATAAAAATACTCTATATATACAGAAATACTATCAAAATATTTTAAATATATTTAGTTATTTATATATGTTAAAAGTTCAAAGGCTTCTAACTCGTATAAGGGGTGAAAATCTGAAAGGTCTGAAATGATGGGATTTGAGCTGAAAACCTCTTTGCTTTCCAGGAATTCAACTTGTAGTTTCAACCAGTCTGAGGGTAAACACTTCCAAATTCAGTGCAAGCATCAGGTTTCATATTTAAAAAACACCTTCCCAGGCGTGTGCCTGCGCAGAGCCCTGGCTCTGGGCACGTGGAGGAGCCTGTGCTCTTAAGTGTCACTCTTCCCATGCATATATGAGCGGAGATGACTTGGCTGGAGATCTGCACAAATACTACGTTGAACTTTGGGCAGGGTGCAGGGAGTGCAGCGCAGGCTCCCCCTCCCAGCCTCTCCATCATGCACACGCATGTGAACATGTGGGCTTGGGAGCTGTGCTGTCAGTGTGGTGCAGTGAGGCAGAACTGCCCCTGGCTGTGTGGGAGGCGTTGCTGCCGGGCTGGTGACATGCAGCCTGTCCCTTCCCTGCTGGCACGTCCCCACAGCCTCACGCCAGTGCTGTTGGCACCCGGCTGGCTGGGGTGTGGGGAGCCCAGCTCGGCTCCTCGCCCGCCAGGGCTCAGCAGCAGGGCCTGACAGAGTTTTACAAGGCAAGATCATTTCCTCAGTAGCAGAAGTATGAGCCATGTCCTTGCTGCCCAGCCTGCTGAGGTGCAGCCCCCAGTGCAGCTGTGCCCTGGCTGGGGATGGGCACGGGATGGGAATTATCGACTTAGGCAGGAGATGAACGCCCCGGGTCACCTCCTGTGCTGCACCAAGTCAGCCAGGGCAGCCACCCTGGGCTATTTTTAAAACTGGAAACATCAAGTAAAGCAGAGCCAGGGTGAGGAAGTGGCTGATCCCCTGAGGGGAGGAGGGTTAGATGCTCCATTGCTGCTACTTGCAGTGGTGAGAGCCTTCATCCTGCTGAGGCTCTGGCCTGGGGGCTTCAAGTGATCCAAAAACCTCTGTCCTCCTGCAGCAGGCGGGGAACTGGTGATCACAGTGCCAGTGATACCAGTGCTGCTGCAGTACTGGGCTTTGCTTGAACCTCATAGCAGTCCCAGCTGTGCAGGCCCATGAGGACACCCATCCCTCCCCAGGAGCTCCAGCCATGGGGGCAGTTTTAGCACATACAAGCACTGTGCACCGTCCTGGGGCGACCCTCCCTGGCAGGCAGGTCAGAGCAGACGCAGGAGGGGTGCTGGTGATGTCTGGAAGACACTTGGTGCTGTGGCCACAAGGACTGCATTAACGCTGGGGTCAGAACCTTCCCTCCCTGACTGAGCTTGGGAGCCTGGGTGGGTGTCACTGCCTGGGGAGTGCATTGTCCCCACTGCTGTGGGCAGTCAGGCTGTGTGACAGCTGCGAGAGGAAACCCAGCAGGAAAGGCAGCCCTTGGTGCAAAACAGAGCAGTTGAGCTTCACTGTGGGCTGTGACCTGGGCTCTGCTAATGGGAATTTACAGGGAAAATAGCTTATGGAAATTTGGAACAGTGTCAAGCGTCCAAAATAACATCTATCCTACTTGAAAAGCCCTTAGGTTCTGTGTAGAGCCCATCTTGAGTTTTGAGATAGTTTGGATACTGTTATTTGAGCAAATAAACAATGTTACTGACATGACGTTATGTACTAGCACAACACAGCAAATGACTTGTTCCAGTGGAAAACCTCCTTAAAACACCTTCAGGTGTAACGGGCTGCAGGGTGCTGCCCTGGAATGGGGGCTGGGGAGGCTGCAGAGCCCTGCTGGAGCACAGGGGCTCCTCTGCTCTCGCACCACACAAAGCAGAGGGAAGTCTGTGTAATCTGATAGTTTTTATTGATCCTGTGGGGAGGATTCCAGGCAGGATTGCCCTGTGTAGGATACAGCACTGGCAGTCCTAGCTGGCATTGAGACCTGCCTGGGGATTTCTCTCTCTCCTGTTGGGAAAGGACCTGCTGGAGGAGCACATCCCCTCTTGCTGTGCCAGGGTCCTTCAGGGACAAGGCACTGGTAGCTTTTCCTTTCAAGAGCCATGTGCTCCTTTGTGATATCTCAAGGTGATGCTCAAAATTCCTGCTTTGGCCAGAAAATGCAAAGGTTTCTTTGATGTGGTGCTAAGGCTGCTGCGGCCTCTGCAGCCACCTGTCCCAGGATGGGGATGAGCACCCAGCTGGGCTGCAGGGCTAAAGCACGTTCCAGTGGGGACACAGCTGTGCTGTTGGGGACATCCTCAGCTGTGGCTGACTTTGGAGTCTGCTCACAGTGCCATGGGGAGGTGGCTGGAAATAACAGACCTATAGCTCAGGTGAAAACTTCTCATCTTTTTCTCTTTTTTTTTTTTTCATTCCCCAGATTATCCTCTTGATCTGAGCCACAATGACACCTTTCTGCAAGCCACGACATTTCTTCCTGAAGACTTTACCTACTTCCCCAACAATACCTGTCCTGAGAGGCTCCCTTCTATGAGTGAGTGGCATCCTGCTGCCCTGTGCCCCTCTCCTGCTCCCCAGGGCTTTGGAGGGCACGCAGTGGCATTGCAGTCTCAGCACCACTGCACCTTTCCCTGCCAGGCACCTCGGGATGAATGGGAGCGCTGTTCAGAGCCCAGCTCCCTCCTGGGAAATCATTGTTTACCCACCCTCAGGAATTAATCCCTGCTGTGTCGGAGGCATGTCTCCCTGCTGAAGTAGGAGCCCATGGCTTGGCAAACACAAACAAAAGAGGGATTGTGTGCTGGGAGCCGGTGAAAAGACTCTGCCAGGCCTTTTCCAGGGGCAGTGACGGCAGGGTGGCTCCCTTGTGCCTGGGCAGTGCTGCCAGTCCCAGCCCTGAGCTGTGCCCAGGCTGCTGTGGGAGATGGGCTGGACCCCCCAGGGGAGCTGCAGCTGAGAGAAATGCTTCCACCAAAGCTATCCTCAGGTGGAAAATTGGGCTTTTGAGGGCAAACGTTTCCAAAGGGGGGGAATGCTCTCTGCTGAGGTGGGGGGGTTTAGCCTGCTGGAAACAGGCAGGGAGGAGTAGAGGGGTACCCTGGCTGGAGTGGGGCTCTCATGGGGAGCTGTGTGCATCCAGTAGCAGCCACAACGGCTGAGGAAACCAAGGTGTTACATCAGCAGCATTTCCTAATTGGTTTTGCTGGTGCTGGAGAAAAGAAGTTGGGTGCTGGGGTGGAGGACAGGGATGCAGCAGAGTGCTGCCCCAGGACCACAGCTGCTGCTTCTCCCACTCTGCAGAGGGCCCCATTGATGTAAATATGAGCGAGATCACCATGGAGGATGTCCACCAGTTCTTCTCCAAAGACCCTTCCATCAGGCTGGGAGGGCACTGGAAGCCGAGTGACTGCGTGCCTCGCTGGAAGGTAACGGGGCTGGGTAGCCCTGGGCCCTGCCCAGCGCGGGGGGACAGCAGGAGGGTGTTCCTGGCAGCATCCCTGGTGTGCTGCACCTTCAGAGCAACGATGCGAGCAGCTCTGAAGTGTGGGAAGGCAGTGCCCAGGGAAGAAACAGTGAGCTCAAGGGCTGCTGTAGTGTCCCCAGTGCTGCAGAGATGACGAGGGGGCACTGCAACTCTCCCTTCCACTCGAGGTGACATAGAATTTTTCCAAAGCAATGATTCCTCAGAAAGTGAATAGGAAATCCATGTTTTGGGAGTTGCAAGGGTTTCAGGCTGCTCTACATGGGAGAGCTAAGACACCTTTTTTAGTGCTGCTCCTGCTGCTGTAAGCCCCGAGCAGGCAGCCCTGCTCCCCAGCCCGGGGTAAGAGCCGTGTCCTGTGTTCATCAGGTGGCAATCCTGATCCCATTCCGCAATCGATACGAGCACCTCCCCGTCCTCTTCAGACACCTCATTCCCATGCTGCAGCGCCAACGTTTACAGTTCGCCTTCTACGTTGTGGAACAGGTGAGTGAGTGCTGCAGGGACAGCCCTGCCCCGCCCTGCCACATCCCACCTCTGACGTGCCAGGTGCAGGGCTCATGCTGCAATCTCGGAGCCCTCCCGTTCTGTCCAAAAGTGCCACACCTAAGAGGTGTGCCCAGAAATGACTGGTTTTAGATGAAAAATAGAAATTTGTGTTGTTGTTTTATTTTTTGAATTCTGTTTTGTAGGAGTTATTTTTTACAAAAAGCTTTGGCCCAGGTATTTGCTGTTCAGACAATGCCGCAGATTTTTGTCTCTCCCTGCGGCAGTTCCAGGCAGCATCCCCATGGCANAGCCCTGGGCCCTGCCCAGCGCGGGGGGACAGCAGGAGGGTGTTCCTGGCAGCATCCCTGGTGTGCTGCACCTTCAGAGCAACGATGCGAGCAGCTCTGAAGTGTGGGAAGGCAGTGCCCAGGGAAGAAACAGTGAGCTCAAGGGCTGCTGTAGTGTCCCCAGCACTGGGGCAGAGATGACGAGGGGGCACTGCAACTCTCCCTTCCACTCGAGGTGACATAGAATTTTTCCAAAGCAATGATTCCTCAGAAAGTGAATAGGAAATCCATGTTTTGGGAGTTGCAAGGGTTTCAGGCTGCTCTACATGGGAGAGCTAAGACACCTTTTTTAGTGCTGCTCCTGCTGCTGTAAGCCCCGAGCAGGCAGCCCTGCTCCCCAGCCCGGGGTAAGAGCCGTGTCCTGTGTTCATCAGGTGGCAATCCTGATCCCATTCCGCAATCGATACGAGCACCTCCCCGTCCTCTTCAGACACCTCATTCCCATGCTGCAGCGCCAACGTTTACAGTTCGCCTTCTACGTTGTGGAACAGGTGAGTGAGTGCTGCAGGGACAGCCCTGCCCCGCCCTGCCACATCCCACCTCTGACGTGCCAGGTGCAGGGCTCATGCTGCAATCTCGGAGCCCTCCCGTTCTGTCCAAAAGTGCCACACCTAAGAGGTGTGCCCAGAAATGACTGGTTTTAGATGAAAAATAGAAATTTGTGTTGTTGTTTTATTTTTTGAATTCTGTTTTGTAGGAGTTATTTTTTACAAAAAGCTTTGGCCCAGGTATTTGCTGTTCAGACAATGCCGCAGATTTTTGTCTCTCCCTGCGGCAGTTCCAGGCAGCATCCCCATGGCACAGGAATGGCCTGAGCAGAGTTAGGCATTTCATGACTGTCACTTGATGTGTACGTGGACCTCTCACTTAAGCTGTTTGGCTTCATCCACCCAGTAAATGTGCCCCCATATTTAGCTCTAGCTTAAAAAGATTGATCAAAATTGTGGTTTTTTTCAAGTGTCTGAGTATTCGGCATCTTTATTTTTGCTCCTGTACTGTGAATTGAGTATTTCAGTGTTGGTTGATCTCACCAGTCTGCTCCAATACCTCACTTCTTTCATGGTGCCAGTATGGGAGCTGGTTGCCCTCTGCAGTTTTCTAGACAGGGCTGAGAACACACACACAGGGCAAGAGCTGCAGGGACTCTTCTTGAGAAGGAACTTTCTCCCTGCTAGGCTGGAAACCAACCCTTCAACCGTGCCATGCTCTTCAACGTTGGCTTTCGGGAAGCAATGAAGGACTTGGCCTGGGACTGCCTCATCTTCCACGACGTGGACCACATCCCAGAGAATGACCGGAACTATTACGGGTGTGGACAGATGCCAAGGCACTTTGCAGCCAAGCTGGATAAGTACATGTACCTGTAAGCAATGTTCTTCCTCCCTGCTACCATAACTGCTAAGGAGCAAGTGTTAGATTCAATTCATTTATTGTTAAGGCAGAGGGTGAATCTGGGTTTTTTCTCAGGCTTTGTGCAGAGGGAGCATGGGAGGGAATGGCAGGGAGCATCCTCAGGGCTTGGGCTGTCCCATGGCAGGTGGGAGAGGCAGTGGGCTGTGCCCTGACCCTTCTCTCCTGCTCAGGCTCCCGTACAACGAGTTCTTCGGGGGGGTGAGTGGCCTGACTGTCGAGCAGTTCCAGAAGATCAACGGATTCCCCAACGCCTTCTGGGGCTGGGGTGGCGAGGATGACGACCTCTGGAACAGGTAAGGGCTCCCTGGGCCCCGGCGGTGGTTCTGTGAGCCGAGCCTGGCACGTGCTGCCAGGGGACAGTTGTCACCCTGGGCGCGGGGCTGGGCTGGCAGTGCCTGCCCTGGGCTGGGGCTGAGCCAGCCCCGCTGGCCCCGGGGCAGGGGCTGCTCCAGCCCGCACGGGCAGTGCGTGGGAAGCAGGGCAGTGCTCCTGGGGAGCTGCTGGCTCTGTGCACTGCTCCCCACACGGCTGAGCAGGGCTCCGAGGTGCTGAGTGCTGTGTGACCTGCCCCGAGCCCAGGCTGCAGCGGGAGCTTTCGTGGCTTCTCTGTGGGTGGGAAGGCCAAGCCACAGCCAGAGCCCCAGGAGCTGTGACTGCAGCCCTGAAAGCACTGCCAGCACAGCAAACACAACGGGTGATGATTTTTTGTTTATTTTATTTCTCCCCTCTCTAATGCAGAGTACAGTTCGCAGGCTACTCGGTGACTCGACCAGAAGGAGACACAGGGAAATACAAATCAATTCCCCATCATCATCGAGGAGAAGTGCAGTTCCTAGGAAGGCAAGTAAATTTTTTAAAGAATCGTAAAGCCTTTCACAAAGAGTCTGTACCATGTAGGAGGTTCCCTGCAGCTGTTTGAGGGCAGTGACAGCCTGAACTCTTGAAGGAAGCTGACTGCAGGGAGATGGAGGCAGAGTGTTGCCAGGATTCCTCCATCCCTGCATTTTGTACCTCCCTGCAGCGAGGGGTCCTTGCTTTGTGGCTGCTTGGATGCCATCCCAAAGGGATTGTCAGCATGGCAGGCTGAGGGCCTGCCCCTTGTCTCCAGAGGAGTGTACAGGGGTGGCAATTGCCAGGTGTCAGAGAAGATTCAATGTTTCTAGCAGAGCCTGGGCTCAGCGCTGAAGGAGGCTTTGCTCAGGCTGCAGGAAGCCCAGAGCAGGGGCTGTCCTGCAGGGTGGCTGCTAAAGCATCAGGTGTCCCTGGCAACACTCACAAGCTCCAACAGCAGCACCCTCTGCACTCTTGTTTCTGCTTCTTGGCACCAAACTGGGGCGGCTGTACAGAGCCCCTGAGCTCAGGGTTTGCTCTCTTGTGAGGCTGCAGACATCCATCAGGGGTGGTAACTCTCCCCTGGACCAAAGGAGGACAAGAACTGAGCAAGCATTTTTCTCAAGAAGATAAATTCTCCCTGGAGCTCTCCAGGAGGCCTCCAACCCCTTTGTCCCAGAGCCAGGGTTGTTTCAGAGAGTACAAGGGTTGACTGATTGCTTTTGCCTAAAGACCACAGTGGAATTTGAGTCTTCTGAAAACTGTGCAATGGAAAACCAGAGAAATACATCTTTCACAAACAACTTCAGGAATTAACACTTGTAGCTGAGCAGCTGCTGGACAAGCAGTGCAAGCTCTGTTCTGCAGAGGAACTTTAGGCTGCTGCAGAGATTTGGGCTCTCTGCTGGTCTTTTTTTGCAGAAGACTCATTTTTGGGAGTGTTTCCATTTGAGTTTCCATCTTTAGCCCTACTTTTCATTTCTGTGTTGGACAGAATGCAGCCAGTCAGAGATGCTTCTCTTACATCACTCTTGAAAAAGAGAAGTTGCTTTTGGTTTAAAAAAACTTACTTAGTCAAGCCCTTGAAGCATGACAGGCTGATAAAGGCATGGGACTGAGCTCTGGTTCCTGGTACTTCCCTCTTTGTTCTCACCCAGCACCTTCCCCTGCCCCATGGCACAACTCTTCCCTGGTCCCTTCTCTGTCCCCAGGTCTTAGCCCTGCTCCCACTCACCCTGGTGCCTCCAGGCCCCCAGCACTGTGCTGAAGGGAGTCACTGTCCTGCTGAGATATTTCTGCCTATTTTCCCCTCCCAACCCTCCTCCTTCTATCTCCTCATGCTGCCTCTAAATGTGCTTGAGGCTGTTTTTGTGCACCAGCTGCAGTTTCCTGCCCCATACCACAGTTCTGCTAGTTTTACTTCCTTGCCTGCATCCCTCAGACTAAATCCATTTAGTTCTGTTGTTTTTGCTGTCTGGTTTCATAAGAGTGAAAGGACCACATCACCCCTCAGCTGTGTCTCTCTGGGATGTGGATGGTGGGCTTGGCAGGACCCCCAAGCTCAGCCCCCTGGGAATGGGACCTGCAGGCTCTGGGCAGGTGTCACAGGTTGTTCTGGCAGCTGAATGCTTGCTGGTGGCACAGTGAGCCTTTTGCCCCTTACCAAGCCATGGACTTCTCTGGAATTTTCTGGTATCTACTAACACAGAGTATTTAGGTGTGTTGGTTGCCTTATGAAGGACTGAGAAGTTCGTTGTTTTGTAGCTGCTCCTGGGCCCGGCTCTTTGGAAGGTGCTGCAGTAGCCTTGGGAGCAGTTAGCAGGTGCTGTGACATACGTGGAGCTGACTCTGGCCTTGCTTCTCGTTGCACAGGTACGCCTTGCTGAGGAAGTCAAAAGAAAGGCAAGCCCTGGACGGCCTCAATAACTTGAACTACTTTCCAAACGTCACATATGACGCCTTGTATAAGAACATCACTGTTAACCTGACACCGGAGCTGGCTCTGGTGACCGAATATTAAGAGGAGAAAATAACTTTGCTCTGCCCTTCACCAGGAAAGCACCACGCTAGACTTTCTTTCCCAAGGGTTATTGAGGACAAGCAACACTTTGTCTAATGAAGGATCACAGTATTTTGGAGAATGAGGCAGAAAGTGCACGCACAAATTGCCCTAGCTGTACCAATCCAGCCCAATACCCGGGCAGTGAGCTCAGCAGTCTCTTTATTTTTTTCTGCCACTTGCTTTCTGGGTTTCAGGACAACAGTTTGACCTGCTGCTCTCGTCTCCACATTCCTCCTCCTGCAATCTCTGGCACTGGGACTCTCCTGGGATGCGCTTTCTCCTCCGGGAAGCGGCTCAGCTGAGGGACTCTGGCTTCTTGACGGCAAACGTCGGGAGCAGTTTGGTTGGCAGCTGCCCTGGTGGGAGATCAGACGACTTCTGAGGCCGTTCTTCTACGTCTGTGCGGTTTTTTAAATGACCTGCTTGAAGTATATACAACAGAATCGCTTCTTAAAGAAGTGTAAGTGTAAATATGCTGTGTAAATTGCCCCTTTTTATTTTTCTCCTAGGCTCAAGTCCAAGTGAGAGGTTTACATACGGTCACTCATTTTAGTCCTGAGTTCTGTAAACACTTGTGTGAGCATCACTGTACTTGTGCAAGGTGTTCCCTTTTAAGCCAGTGAGACTGCTCACATGATCCCAGCTGGGCATATGCAGAAACGTTTGTGGGCCAGGGCCCAGAATCTTCCAGTGCAGTGGGGGAGAAATACAGCCGGGTCGTCGCTCATTCCAGAAACCACAGGGCTGGCTTGTTCCAAGGAGGGTGAGGAAATGGGAATATTTATTAAGAAACCTCCCTCTTCTGTCACTTTTGCAACATGATGTGCAAATGACTCCAAAAGCCATATGGAATGCAGTCCCATGGCTGCTGCTGTGCATCCCTCTGAGGGCAGGGCTGAGCCCGGCGCTCTCTCAGCAGTGTGTGTGTCTCAGGGAGTGTGGCCCTGGCCAGGATGGAGCCACGGTTCCCACATGAGCCCTCCCCACACAGCAGCCCCTGCCCTCACTCTGGAACGTGCTGGAACCTTGGGGAGGTTGGTTCAGTTTGCATGTATGGAGTAAGTCCAGCAGCACAGAGGTGCTGTTGGAGCAGTCCCCCTCGGTACCTGGCAGCACTGGCATGGGCACGGTGGGACAGGGGTCACAGCTCAGCCAGAGACATGAAGGACACATGAAAATATGAGGACTGGGAGCCAGAGCTTGGTCTGACAGCCCATCCAGCCATCCAATGTCATCCTTCTTTTCTTCACAGCCACCGTGGGCAGGCTGGACTTTGGGCCCTGTCCCCACGGACACAGTCCAGCCCTTACACAGCACTGGCACCACCACTTTCACTGGCCCTCTCTGACTTAAAAGTAAATACATTGGGTGTTGGTTTTAGTTTGTATTTCCACACAACAAGGGCGGGTACTTGACCTCCGAAGGACTTTAACTCTTTTCGTTGCATCGTTTGCCTTCGGTTTCCTTCTCATGGTTTACATTGTGTTCTCAGTTCCGTGGACGTATGATCCCCATACGCATCTGTGGTGGGTGTGACTGCCCAGGGCATTCCTAACCTGTATCCAGAAAACGTTCCTTTAGGAAACACGAGTTTTGTGTAGATCTTATCGGCCGGCATGAGAGGACAGCCAGCCTGCCCTTGAAAAGCGCTGATGAGTTTGTAACTAAGTTTTAAAGTCTCTGAACTTACATGTGCTTTAAACTCACTTCCTGAGGGGATTCAGCCTGGTTATTTATAGGCAGAGGTGAGGATTTGCTTTTTCTGGCTCATACAGCAATAAAGACTTTTGCTTCAGAGTCTTGATCTGTGATTCATGTGGACCCTTTCCGGGTGCTGAACCCACGTCGCCCTGCCCCTCTTTTCTTTCATCTTGAGACCTTGCTAGAAACATGTCTTTGTTTAATGGTGCTTCAAACAAGGAATGTATTTCAGCTAGTCCAAATTCACTTCCCCGGAATCATGCATGTGTGTGTGAGTAGGGTTGAACGACCTCAGTTGGGATCCTCAGCCTTCCATGTCCCTGACACCGTGGCACCTGGTGTGGAACAAAAGCCGTTACCTCTGCTCAGAACTGCGGTTGGCACAGAAGGGTCCATCCCCAGCACCATCCCACCCTGCCTTCTAACCATGTTGAATTTACTTTCCCTTTTGAAAATGTGGATTATCTGAAAATGTGCACTGTTAATCTTATCAGCTATGTCAAATACTGTATAGTAAATGTAACTGTTAAAAACATACTGTCAAGCGCATGTGCTGTTATGGTGTAAAAATTCTTGTATTAAGAACTTGTACATATCCTGGCAGCTGAAGTCTGACAAGGCCACTCGTTTGCCCCTTCCACGTCAGCCCTGCTGGAGGGCAGGTCCTGTGCGATGCTGATTTATTTTCTTTAAATGAGCCATGTGGGTTTTATTTGCAAAACTATTTATTGACAGTTAATTCTCTGTAAAGCTCTGCTTCTCTAAGGGAGGTACTGTCTGAGCAACGGCCACGCACTTCAGGCCCCTCACCATCAGAAGTGGCTTTCAACTCTCAAGCAGCTTTCCATCATCATGGCTTTTGAGCTTACTGTTATGTTTTTAAGAGGTGCCAGGGGGACGTTTTTGCACTGAAGATTAGTGTTTTACAACACACACACACTTCTCAGCAAAGCAATCCTTTGTGTCATTACATTTATTTACCCATGTGTTTGTACATTTTTGTATTTGTTAATTTATGAATGATTTTTTCAGTAAAAAATACATATCTAAGAACAGATTGCACTGTTTTTGCTTTGTTTTGTTGGGGGTTTTTTTTGGTTTTTTTTTGGTTTTTTTTTAACAGGAGGCTGGGATGTGCTGTTTTAGTAGGAGGTGAGATCTGTAAGCTCAGAAGGGTAAGTGCCTATGAGAGTTTGAGTCAGTAAGGGTGAGCCCTGGATGCTGAAAGCTGGTTAGAAATTTCTCGTTAGGACTGGCCAGAAATAAATTGAGTGTGAGATGTGGATGCTCCCCAAACTTCTCCTGATGTGTTAGTGCCTAAGCCTTTTTTCCAAGCATCTGCTTCAGTGTAGTTCTGATGGAGGGGTCAGCTGCCTTCCGGTGTTAGGAAGACGCTTGGCTGAAGGTGGTGCAGGGCTCGGGACTGGTGGTGGGGACTGTTGGTAATTGAATTTTTGAACAACAAACCCAGGCAGACAAGCTTCCTTGTAGCAGCTTTAAAATATCTTTCTCCTGCTCTGCAGCATACAGGCATGCTAGAAAAAATAGCTGGCAGTCCTGGGTTGCTCCAAGCCTTGCCTTTTTTTAGCTCTCCGTCTTCTGGGAAGCTTCCTCCCACCCGCGGCGCTGGGCTGGAGCCTGCGGGGTGCCAGGCTCCTTCCAGCCCCTGCCGCTCCTGCCAAGGCGGCCTGGCTCCCCCAGCGCCGGCAGGAGGGAGGGGGGAGCCGTGGGGCTGCGGTGCTGGGAGCTCCTGACCTGGCCTGTCTGGGGAATCCCGTGGCCCTGCAGGGGTGCCCAGCCGCGGGGTTTCGCTGCCTGTGTCACCCCGCAGGGTGACACACACACGCCCCGCACACGGAGCCGGCTGCGGTTGCTCCTGTGCAGGAGGAACAGAAGGGCAGGGAGGCCCCAGCCCGTGTCCCGGGTGGGTGCACGGGACCCCCTCGCTGGGGCCGGCCGCAAACACAGGAGCGGGGAGCAAAGCCCCTGTTGGGTGGGCTGTGCCCAGGAGGGCCCGGCCAGGGCAGAGCCACCGCTGCCACCCGGCAGAGCCACCGCTGCCACCCAGCAGAGCCACCGCTGCCACCCAGCAGAGCCACCGCTGCCGCCCGGCAGAGCCACCGCTGCCGCCCAGCAGCGCCCAGCCGCGGCTTCCCTCGGGAGCAGCCCCGCCGCGGGGACAGCATTCCCTGCGCGGGCTGAGAACAGCTCAGCCTTGTGTGCTGCCACACAGCTCTGCAGCGTGTAAAAACCCCCAACCGAACAGAAAAACAGCCACCAAAGCAGGGGGTTCTCCCTCTTCCCTGCTGTTCTCCCATGATCGGTACCGACAGCAGCAGAAAGGGGGAACCAGTAACTCCTCTGGTACCACCCGGGTGAAGGAAGAGCTCACAGCCTCCTGCGGGCAGCGGGGACCCGGCTGGTCCCTTACCCCACTGCCACGGATGCCAAGCCCTGGTGCTGGGGGGATGCGGATGGGCCGCGGTGGCTGAGCCGAACAGGCCGAGCTGGTCAGCCGGGGAGAACCGCAGGATGCCTGGACACGCGGCTGAGAAATCATCTCCATCAGCGCAGCCTCGAGCTACAGGGACAGTCTGAAGGCCACGGATGCCGTGGCACGTTCGGGACTCTCTTGTGCAACCACCCACAGGGCTGGAGCCACCTGCTCACCTGCACAGCAGGTTCCTGGCGGCCACAAACCCACGAGTCACCTCGTGACAGGTGCCTTGCTCCGGGCCAGCCTGAGCCGCGGCAGCGCCACACTTCCCGCAGGGCCAGGCAAATCCTGCCTCCCCGGCTCGGTCCTGGGCTGTCGGGATGGGCAGTGCCTCCCCAGGAGCGTCAGCAGAGCCGATGGCCTCGGCGCCATCCCTGCAGCCACGCCTCGGCCTTGCTGCAGTTCGCATTTTCCACGGGACGGGCTGGAGACCCGGCACGGGCGTGATGCAGCCAGCCTGGTGCTGCTCAGAAAATCCCTCCCGGGCATCCAGGCTTCCGCCTCCCCACCCTCATCCCAGCACTGCTTCCCTCCGATGGCATTAGAGCCGCCAGTCGCATCCCTGGGCTGATGGCCCCCGATCCAGCCGCGGTACCTGTGAGGCAGGGGCTTTGTTATCAATAGCTGCCTCCAGCACGGGGCTCGGAGCAGATTCCCGAGCCTGGGCGCAGCCCTGCGCTTCACAAAGCACGCTCATTCATAATTCAGAGCCACTGCTGAGCTGGAAACGTTTCACAGGTGACTGAGCTGAAAAGCCTGGAGACGGCCGGGCCCAGCAGGCAGTGCCAGGGCACACAGCGGTGACAAGGATGCCGTGCTTGACAGGGCTCATTCCCCTTGGGGTTTAGAGCCCGTGTCGGGGTGCTCAATGGGCCACGGCCGGGCCTCACGGCAGCAGTGTGGGCAGTGCCCGTCCGGCACCGGGCATGGCCACAGCCCGGGGCCGTGCCTGGGGACAGCGGGGCGGCTGCTGGAGCACAGCTCGGCCCTTCGCTGGGGGAGCCCCTGCCCAGCTCCGTCCGCCTCTCTGCCGGAGCCGTTCGGTGCCCGGACACACCTGGCGAGCGACCGGGGACCCTGGGGCGAGGCAGAAACAGCTCAGCCCCAAACTGGGCGGGGGCTGGAGGAGGGCAGCCCCGGGCCCCTCACGGCAGCCCCGGGCCCATCTCAGCAGCCCCTTATCTCTACAAGCCGCAGGTGGGCGAACCGGGCACTGGGCAGCGGGGCTGGTCTAGGCCCGGGCCGGGCCGGGCCGGGCCGGGACAGGGCCGGGGTCAGGCTGGGGCCGGGCCGGGGCCGGGCAGGGCCGGGCCGGGGTGGGACGGGGCCGGGGCCGGCGGAGCGCGCTCCCACAGCGATCTCTGGCGGCGCCGGGAGGAGCGGCCCCGGCCCGGCTGCGGGGCTGCCACGCTGTGTCCCCGTGTCGCCGTGTCCCCGTGTCGCCGGGTCCCCCTGTCGCCGGGTCCCCACCTGCGGGGCTGCCACGCTGTGTCCCCACCGACGCACGGCACCACCGGCCCCCTCCTGGAGAACACGAAATTTCTCCTTGCTTGGGGAACAAAGGGGTCCAGTTCTTGCTAGAGGAAGAGGAATCCCAGGTTTTCAGAGATGCCAAGTGCAGAGGGAAAGCGAAATCCCCCCGTGCCCAGGGCGTGGGGCAGCCGGTGGGGAAGCAGCTGCTGGCTTTTGCTTCTTGGCGTGAGATGAAGCCTGGCCTTGAAGGCGCTCCCAGACATCCTCGTGACACGCTCTCAGTCTCCCTGGGTGAGTTATCCCTGCTCCTGCAGCTGTCACCTTCTACCAAGAGAAAACCATTGTAACTGTTTTCCAGCTGTTTAATTCGCCTGCCCAGTAAAGATTGCCCTTGTCACTGCCCCTTCACAGAGCAGGTCTGGGTCTGCTGGGGATTTTCTTGCCCCCTGACCAAAACCAGGCAAAGTTCTGAGTTGAAGACAGCTTAGATCTCTCCAGAAACTTAAAAATTATGTTTCATGTTTGTGCTGTTTTACCCTTCAGTTTAGTCCTTTTCTCTATTATTATTTATCAACACAACATTTTTCTTCTTTTAAACAATGTCAAAGCTTTGTTTTAAAGAAAAAAAAAA
>WAAE01007433.1:131188-145992 GCA_013400495.1 Nicator chloris | reverse complement strand
TCTATTTTCCTCCCTGCCTGTTTTGGCCCACAAGCCAGGTGTCAGACTGCACAAGGAGGTTGGGATGTAAGCTGGGACAGTCTGGGAAGGCATTTGGAAAAGGAGACAGGTGCTTCTGCACATCCCACAATTCTGTCTTTAGAGGTTTTTTCCCCAGTGGGAAGTTTGCTGGGAACAATGTGTCTCTTGGGAAATCAAGGTGTCTTAGGGCTTAACTCACTCATCCTTGCTCCCAAACCCTGTGCAAGCCAGTGGCAGCAGCTGATCCCCTGGAAGCCTCTCCTGTGCCCACCAGGTGCAGTTTAGGGTGTGGTGACTTTTTAAACTTGATCCTGCAGTCCTTTCAAGTTCTCTCTCCTCTTGAGACACTGCAGTCCATGTTTTTCTTCCCTATCCACGAGCATTGCAATATCTGCCTGTGGTTTACGTTGTTGGAGTCCCGCTGCCCTTGTGGATCTGCCATGTGTGAGTTGGATGATGTAAATCAGTTCTTTGGGTTTTTCCATGTTCTTATTTGGTAAACTTGGGTTCATGTTCTGGGAAATTCATCCCAGTGCTCCACACGGTCTGTGGGTATAAATCTGCTCTGAAGTCATGCTTATTGCCAACATTTCTCAGACCAGATACTGAACAAGGGAGGGTTTTAGTTAATATAAACCAGAGTCAATTTATGATGACAAAGTATTGCAAGATGTGTGAGGGAAGAGACAAGCTGCTGAAATGTTTGGCTAAAGTGAAGCAGTGGAATGTTTTTCATTGTTCAGTGGCATCCCCAAGGCCCGCTGGGGCAGGGTGTGGAGGCTGCACCTCCCCAGCTGCCTCTGCCAGCCCCCGGGGTGCTTTGGGAGGAGGATGGGGACCGGCACTGCCCAACAGCCTCGGCAGTGAGTGCTGGGCAGGGCTTCTGAAACTCAGCTGCTGTTTTGTTGCTGGCTTTGGGGGGTCTTGTTTTCTTTTTCTTTAAGACACCTTGAGCATGGATGTTTCTCGTGAGGTGCATCTGGAAGTAATCAGCCCCAGCGTGAGGCTGCAGCTGCCCTCCCACCCAGGCAGTGACTGCTGAGGCCGCAGCTGGGCCAGGCTGTGAACACCCACTGAACCCTGATCTCCTGGTTGCTTTCCACTGGCCCAAGGACAAGGTTTCTCCTGCTGGGACTTGAGGGGTTGGATGTGGAGATGGACTTGATGGAGGTGATCCCCATGGACCCCAGGCTCTGATGGGGAACTCGGCTCTCAGATATCACAGGGCTTGAGATAGCGTGGTCTGACACACACGGGTATTTTAAACGTTCTCTGCTTTTTTAGAAAAGCGGAGCCGTGTGTGGGTTAACAGGGAAGTCTCCCCTATTCCAGGCGGGAATGAGCCTTTTCCCTCTGCTCCTTTCCTGCCCCGAGCTGGCTCCCGCGGCAGAGCCGAGAGTGGCAATAGATGGCACTGCTGGCACGGGCTGGAGCCGCGGGCACCGCCGCGCCCCGTCCGTCCGCGCCTCGCGCCCGAGCTGTGGACCCGGAATTTGGGCAAACCTGCTGCAAAGTGACTGCACCAAGACCTGATGTCAGCACCTGAATTTTGGCTTCTGTTTCCGTGCAGGGGTGAGGGAAGCATCTCTGGAAAGTTCAGTCTGAAAGCCAGAGCAGCAAAGCAGCTGGGAGATCGCCGCGATATCTGCTCAGGGCTGAGGTTCCCGGTGCACTGCCCTTGCCTGGACCAGCTCCAGACCCCACAAACCAGCCCGGACTCTCCACCGAGCCAGACATCCGGGAAAGGAGGGAGAGGGCGGTTGCCTGCAGTGTTATTAGCAAGAAAGCAATTTAACCCTTTCAGATCATCTGCGCTCTGGTTGTCCCCCTTCATAACATCCCTAATTGCTGGGGAGGACCTGCTTTGAGACTGCTGCTGGGGCAGGTTGATTCTGCATCTCCTTGGCTCTCCAGCACTTAATTGCCTTCTCAGTTTGACCTCAGCAAATGCATCTTCCCAGACGACTTTGTGCTGCACGGGGGATGGAAACACGGTCTCATCACAAGGCGTCCTCGCTTATTCGCAGCCCTGAGGTTTGCTGGGTGTGATCTAGGGAGAGATAAGAGCTGCTTTATTCTTTCTGATGCATGACCAAGTCAGCTTGTTTCCAACATGAATGATTCAAGAGCCACGTGCGTTTGTAATGACCATATTCTAGTTAAAAAGTCACACCCTCTTTGAAAATTTGGGCAGCTATAGTGGCATCGTGCTAACCAAAAAAGAATTAATTATTTATATAAAATGCTCTGGTCTTTAAATTACTTGGGTTTAATGTACTGCAAAGGCACTTGTATCAATAACAGGGCTCTTTTGCTTCCACTTAATCATCACAATTTTATTTATTTGTTACCAAGAACAAAAATACCCAGGCTGGTCCATCTGATCCTTCGCTGCACCGCTGATGGTCTGCTTTTCCTCCCAGTCGTACATTGCAGTCGCTGTGGTTTTGCTGTTAAGAGGCTCTTTCACAGCCCCCTGAAGGATGTGGTGCCACGTGTGAACCAGGATGGGGCTCCTGTCACCCCCGTGCATTTGTCACCCCGTGGTGTTGTCACCCACCCGTGTGCTGCCTCCTGGGGCTCTGCTCACTCCAGCCACTCACCTCTGAATTACTCCAAGTCCTTTCAGGTGTTTCCTCCTGGGCAATGTAGGCCCTGTGTTTTTCTGGCTTCTCCTGTTTCTCCTAAAGTTTCCTTCAGCCATGGCAGCAGCTGAAGGTGAATTAGAAGCAGTGGCTGAAGCAGAGGACATGCTGCAAAGCTGATGTGTGGGTGTAGCTGGATGATGCAGTGGTTCTGGGCTGGTGCTCCTCTCTGCCTGTTTTGGTTACCAGTAACTCTTCATTTTCTCTTTTTTTCAATTATAATTTTTTTTTTAAACCTCTGCCATTCAAATCAGTTGGGATTCAAGCTGCCCCGCTGCTCAGCCACCACCCCGTTAGGACTGATGGGTTGGTGTTAATATGCTGTTAATTCCAGAACAGGCAAGGCTGCTTAGCAGAAGCAGCTTTGGAAAGTAGGAACTGATGGGCTGCAGGAAGGTGTTGTTGCATTACAGCCATTTCTAAGGGGAGGTTCAATAGATCAATAACAGGATCTGCTAGTTAAAGGAGAACCACTGAGAAAAGTGGAGCAGAGACCCCTGAGTGCTGCTGCTGGGACACTGAGCTCCCAGGCTGGTGTGGCCATGGAAAGGCAGGCTGAGAGCTGCTGAGAGTGCCACATGAGGTGGGCCCAGGGGACACTGAAAACCTTAGGTACCTTCTGAAATACCAGCCCTGATTCTGGTCACTGCAACCGAGATGACTCCTGGTGCTCCAGATGGCTGCTGGGGTGTGTGATGGTTCTCACAGAACAATCACAGCGTGGCAGGAAGGGAGATGGAGATGTACCCTAATCCATCCTCCTGCACCAAGCCAGGATCAATATGTCTAGACCATCCTGACAGGTGCTTAAGGACCTTTCTCTTGAAAGCCTTAATGATGCCTCCACTCCCTATTCTCCTTGGGCAAACTACCCCAGGACTTTACACTCTTTCCCCCAACAGCCATCCTAATTCTCCCATCCTACTATATTTTGTCCAATTCCCAGCGAACGGGGAACACAAACCTTTGCTCTCTTCTACAGAACCTTTTATGAAAGGACAACTGTAAGCCCACCTCTGCTCTGCCTTCCATTTCCATGAGTTGATCCATTTTCCTCCACCTCTGCTCAGAGGCTGTTTTCTGTGTCTCTGGTCACTCCTTTTGCTGCCCTCTGGGCTCTTGCCAGTTGGGGCCTGACTTTCCTGATGAGCAGTGCCCAAACTTGGATGCAGGACTCGAGCCGAGGCCGTAGTAGCCGGGCTTGTGTCTCACACACAGCTTTTCTGTTTATGAATTCCAGCATGATAGCTGCAAAAAAAAAGCAAACAATGTCCTGGTAGCCCTTGAGATTTGGCCATGGTGGAGACGAGGACCATATAAGTACACAGATGGCTGCGTGGATGAAATGCAGACTTTCAGCAGTCAGACAAAGGAAGCCGAGCGCGGGGCAGCGGCCGCGGGGGCTGCCGGTGTCTGCGAGCCCCGGCTCTGTCCTGCTGAGCTGGGCTGGAGCGTCATTCCCACCCCGCAGGACACTCCCCAGGACACAGCAGCAGCCCTGTGCCTGCCCCCTGGGGACACAGCAGCTGGCTTTGCCGTGCTGGGGGCTCCCAGTCCCTGTGGGCCCCACGAGCCGAGAGGGTCTGAACCTTTCTGCTGCTGGAGTTGGGTTTTGGTGCCTGTACCGGTTATTAAAGCCCTTCTCATTTGCTTTCCACTCCTGAAGGAAAACGCTCTCTGGGAGAAGATGAGTTGCACATTTTCCCCCTCCCCTTCAGCCCAGGCCTTAGGCAGGAGGCTGCTGCGTGATGCAAAGTTGGGCTCTGCAGAGGATGGCGGGGAGGCGTCGGAGGAGCCCGCGGCGGTGGCTGGAATTCCTGTTGCCATAACAACCCAGTGCAGCCCTTAAATATAGAACCGGTTTTACCCCATCGCCCCGCTCTGTCCTTCCTTCTGAAACACAGAGCAGGAGGGCTTGGCTCCCTCCTTGTGCCACCCCTGGAACCCCAAGGGTCCGAAATGGGGGCACCTCTGCAGCACCGTGTGGAGTGTGGGCTCGGGAGACCCACTGACCGTGACTTTGGGGCTTCTCTTGCATTCACAGCTTTGGTGTGGGGGGCCCAAACTCTGGTTTGGCCGAGTGAAAATCCTCGGGGAGGCTGGGCTGAAAGAAGACATCCCCTAGAGGCGTGGAAAACATTTAACTGCTGGAGCAGCTGTGGCGGTGGGGTGGGAGGGTACCGAATGCAGCCGGGCACACTGCAGCTCTCCTGGCAGGGATGGTCCCAAATCCATCCAGGCACAGAGCAGCTCTCCTGGAGGGATGGTCCCAAATCCAGCTGAAGTCCCTTAGCCTGAGAGAAAGGTCATCACGTGGAAAATTTGCCCTGTGCCTTTGGTATCTCCAGTGTGTGCTTACACTGCAAACCCATCCGTTACATTTATGTTTATTGCCCAGCAAATTGTGTAGATGCTTTTAGAAGTTCTTGTTTATCTATTTAATTAAAAATTGGGTTTTATACCGTGGATCAGGAAGAGCCCTAAACTGCAGGAATTATTTATTGGTGCAATATAGTGGGAGATCTCCCAGAACTCTGGCTCTACTGTGTTGGTTTCATTATGGTGGTGTATTTGAAGTAATTCCATTTGTTAGTTTCTATGAAGGATACTTGGATTGCAAAACAAAACTGCAGATTGGTATGAAATGCTGAAATTAAGGTTTTCTCCTAAAATCCTAATTCCTCTCCCTTGTTAATCTACAGATAAGTGCAACCTGCAAACGTCAGGTGGATCCCTTGTTCTTTACGATCCCCAATAACATCTTATCCCTGTTAATGTTGTGTAATTTTCTCCTGGTTGAGTCATTGAAAGTAGCTAACTTTCCTGAAATGGCCTTTCATCCCTTCTAGAGACCAACAAACGGTGGAAAATTCCAACCTGAGCATTTTTAACTTTGGCAAGGTTACAAGTAACTGAATACAGAACGACTTGGGCAGGTCAGGCAGGAACCGCCCGAGCGCAGCAATAGGAGGCAGCTCTTCCACGCCGACTCCTTTATCCCTTCACATGCACTTTCCTTCTGTCGACCTCTTCTGAACCAGATTTGAAAGACATTAGGTCATAACTCTTGGGGTTTAACAAAGAAAGATACGGCTTTGGGGTATCACAGCCCAAAAAAGGACATCAGGGTTCAATATCGATTGAACGCTGAGTAAAGCAGCAAGGACTTGCTTTCCATCACCTGCCTGTCATCTTCCACCACTCTGTTTCTTCAGAATTGTTACTTTTTAACCCAACCAATGGATTGACCGTGCACTGGGCTGATGACTTGGCAGAAGAAGCTGCCCCACCCTTGTTTCTATCGGTTTTGTCCGTGTGGGGCTGCAGCTCTGGGGGTGCCTGGGGGCTGCGTGTGCTCTGCAGTCACTCCCAGTGGCTGAACACTGGAGAGCTCATCCTGGAGATGTGTTCCAAGGGACAGCCACTGTCAATCTGAAGGCTGCAGTCTGCAATTAACTTTGCACATTGATCCATCTCGGTGCCACGGAGGCACGGAAGGACCGGGCCTTGCCTGGGTGTGATTGTGGTGTTCACAGGTGCCCTCCTGCAGGGCACAGCCATGTGAACAGCCAGTCCATCTCCTCTCAGGCTGCAGCTTTCCAGCTGCTCAGTGCTGACACAGCCTCCTGCTCTCTCTGAGGGGCTCCTTCAGGATCCAGGAACACTGAATTCAAACCTGGAAACTGTGGGCAGGCTAAAGACTTTGTGTCTACAAAGTCACCCCCCTAAAATGTACTTAGGGCTGGAGCATCACATTTCTCCTGATTAAGCAAATGATTGGGAGGTTTGGTTTCAAATTGTACTGCAGACTTGTAAAGCAAACCACTGAAGTTCCTGGGTGGTTCCCCAGACAATGCTGCTTGTTTGTGCTTGTTCCCATCCTAATTAAACTTTTTCCACAGGGAAACTCTAGTTTTGGTCAAATTTTTTTTGCAAAATTGAACTGTTCTTTTTTTGTTTACGAAATTGAAATCCACAAAGACAGGTGCTTTAAGAACAGATACTCTGAGACCTGCTGCTCACATTGTTGAGTCTGACTTTTTACAATGCATCTTCCTTGAATTCCCTTGTCTGCAGGAGTTCTGGGGGCTATTAGCTGCTTTAAATGGAAAAGCAGCTGCTGGCACCGTGGGCATTCACTCCCAGAGGTGGCACATTCCCTGGAGCCACGGCCCCTGAGACTCACTGAGCCCACATCAGCCTCCACAGGGCTGCCATCCCCCTCCCTTCCTCCTCCCCTGGGCAGCGGGAAGGGTTTGTGCAGCCACGTGCAGCACCCCAAAAGTCAGTTCACATTTATCTGGGCTCTTACTGCAGAGAGCTGAAAAGCACCCCTGCAGGACCAATAGCCTTGGGCTGGGAAGAGATTGCAGCTGCCTTATGGAGCCCAAGATCTCCTGGAATGGAACTTGTGGTGTCCTGGCTGGCAGAAGGGCTGGATTGCTGCGTGGCTCCCTCTGCCCCCTTCCCCAAGCAAGGATTGCTCTGGGCAAGGCCAAGGCCACCCTCACAGGCTGGGCCAGCAGAGGAGCCTTTGGTGTGGTGCTGGGTGTCATTAACCTCCACTCATTTGGCTGAAGAGCCACCTTCACTCTTCATGTGCAAGGGAAACAGAGACTGCAGAGCAGCCACGAGGAGGAGGGCCAAGTGAGTGCTGGGGTGGGCTCAGCTCTTCACCTCTGGGGTCCTCCTGTGCAGGACTGCAGCTGACCCTTGTGAACATGCCAGGAAATACAGCCAGGGTGAGGGAGATGAAGAAAGCTGGAGAGAAATCTCCACATGTGCTTCCCCCAGGTGGGGTGAGGGTGGGCAGACACCCCCTCCTTGCAGCAGGGGGGCTGTGGCCTCTGGGCAGGGACAGCACGTGCAGGGGGTCAGAGGGAAGAGGAGCTGCTGCCCCCCAGCACCAGCTGAGCTTGACCTTGAAAGGCCACCAAAGTATTTCAGAGGACAGCTGTGAAATACTGAAATGGCTGCTTGCTTTTCAGACATGATGGTTATTGTCAAGTTTGGGAGTTTGCTGGGATTTCCTGATTTAATGGGGCTTAACAGCTTGAATTGGGTGCCTTTTAAATTTTGCATTACTTTGGCTGTTGTTAATTATGTTGTTAATATTTAATGAATGGAAAAAGACAAGGGTAGGTAGCTGATAACTCTTCTAAAATAAAAATCTCTATTATGACAATCCTGAGGAATCTTTGTATGGTTGTTAGGTACCTGACAACTCTCTTAAAATAAAAATCTCTATTATGACAATTCTGAGGAATCTTTGTATTGGTGTTACTTCAGTTACTGGAGTGAAGTAACCGACTAAAGGCTGGGAGAAGGGAGAGGAACCTCTCTGTGCCAGGGACCCGGGGCAGGGGGTGGCCAGAAGCTTGCAGTCAGAATGACAGGGAGGGCATGGGGACAGGAGGCCCCAGTCAGTGAAGGCTGTGACCAGGTCTCACCCCTGCACCTGAACCAGCCCTCTGGCACGTGGCCTGCTGGGCTGGGGGCTCAGCCCTGGCTGGGCTGGGTGCCCCTGGCCCATGGGTGCCACGGGGCAGGGAGGCTCCCTGAGCTTGGGCTGGCAGGGCTGTTCTTCACCTGGGCTCTCTCCTCCCGTGCCCTGGGAGCCTCTCCTCCCCTGCCAGCAGAGACTGCAGGGGCAGCTGGGGGGGAGCTGCTCCCCGAGGCCCTCACCCCTGCAGAGCCACGGGAGCTTGGCCAGACCCACCTTTCATGNAGCCTCTCCTCCCCTGCCAGCAGACCTTTCCCTTGGCCAGACCCACCTTTCATCTGCTCAAAGCCAGGCCAGAGGAATTCCTGTCCTCCCCGCTGGGGTGGGCTCTGCTGAAGCCCTCCAGAGCTGGCAGGAGCACAGGCCAGGGTTTCAAGGGCTGCCCTGCCACATCCTTTGCCCTTTGCAGAGAATGAGCCTCATGTGCTTTCCTGAAGAGCTGCACTGCCACTGCTCTTCACAGAAAACATGTTCACCACAATTCTGTGTCATAATGAGGAGTTTGGGCAGAAAAATGCTTCGTAGAGCACTCCAATGCTGGCAATCAGAGAGAACAGAGATTTCTTAGCTGTTGAGCTTTTTAGATGTTTAGTCATGCCAGAAAATGAATCTCAGCCAGGCAGGGGATGACTGGGTCAGGTGCTGGGGTAAAAGTTTTGTTGCAAGGCTGTTGGGAATTTTGGTGCCTAAACCAAAAGCAGCTGAGCTGGAGGACTTGAGCAGATGTCTCTGCCCTCTGGACAAGTGCTCACTGCTGGGCTATTTCTGAAAAAAAAAAACAAACAAAAAACCCCAAAAAACCTGCTGTTTTCCAACTTTTCCAGCTGCTGCTGTTTGAAAAACAAAGTGGACACTGAGAGATGCCCTGGAAGATGCAGCAGAACAGAACAGAACAGCCCTCAGGAGGGGTCTCAGGCTGCAGATCCCAAGGGGAAAGAAAAATGTCACTGGCACCCCAAAGAGGGCCCAGACAAGCATCCAAAACGTGATCTTCAGATGGCTGCCTTCTCCAGTTTCCTCCTGGTCAGCCCCAGGTCACTCGTGCTGCATTGCTGGTCGTTCGGCCGTGCGGGGCCGCTGGCCGCGGGCAGGCAGGAGCCGGCGCTGAGCCCAGCCCCGCATCCCCCCGGGCACATCCCTGGGAGCGGAGCTGCCTTCTCTGCGTGCTTGGGGGGCTCTCGGCTTGCCTCTCTGCATCCCCTCTGTCCTTGCTGCTCTGCTGGTGCTGGATCCTGTTCCCCTGCAGAACCCGAGCCCCAGCGAAAAGGGCAATTCGGGAGCGCTCATTAAAATTCATGCAGAGTAGTGCTGTCCCATGTGAAGAAGTTTAATCCGAGACAGCCTTCAAGAAAAGCTTATTGCAGCCTTCTGCATCACCCACAAGCACTTTGGGGAAAAGCAGGGAAGGAGAACAGAGTGTTAGATAAGCTGCTTTAAAATGATCTTCATAATCCTCCAAATTAAAATGTAGTTTATTAAAGGCAAGTTACAGATGCAAAACAACCCAAAAAGGCTGGAAGTGGCCCTTCCCAGAGATAACTTCTGCTATTCCTGCACTGTGACTGGATGTCACTGAGATCAAAGCTGTCCCCTGCAAGGAGCCAGCCCCACTGGTGCCACGGGATGCCCAGCCTTTCCCTGTGCCTTTCCCCATGCCTTTCCCCAGGGAACCTGGGCTTCCTCAGCACTGGAAGGAACATTAAGTAGTTGCTTCAAATTCAGTTTGACTCTCTCCTCACCGTGTCCCTTCACAGCCATTGGTATGAGGCTTCCCCAGCCCAAAGCAGCTCCAGCTTTTACTGTTGGAATGGCACAAAGGAGGGGGAAGGAGAGTGTTTATTCAAGGCTTAGTGCAATTCAGATCAGGGAGTGGCCAAGAAGGGCTGCTCTCCTGAAACTTTTTTCAAGGCCTGCCTATTTTCTACCAGTTTCTCATGAAAGGTGAGCCATGTACAGCGTAACCTGTTGGATACACCCATCAGCTTGATTCTCACCTTGATGTGCAGCTCTCATGAAAGCTTCTGCCAGTGATGGCAACAGCCTCTGTCAGTGGTAACAGGGTCAAGGGAAACCACCTTGGTAGGAATCACTAATGGACATCTCTTCAGTTTTAAAGTACATTTAGCTGCTCATGCATCCCCCATCCCATGGTGCCCATCCCTCAGCCTGAAAGGGAATATGACAGTACTTTCTCCCCAGGAACCATGTGAGATTGCTCTCTGACTGAATATCCACTTCTAGGATCCACATATGCAAGAGCAGAGCAATTCTTGTTCTCATTATCCTCAGGACACTCTCTGCACTCCAGGACATTCAATTGATGGCATTTTTCCAGCGTTACACCACGAAGCAGATTTTGTCTGTGGCTGAGTTCAGTGTTTGCTTTGCCTCTAAGGCTGAGCCCTCAGCCCGTGTTTGTTAAAGAGGAGCTGGGCAGAAGAAGGCCAGGGGTGGAAATGGGGGTGTGGGGCAGGAGTCAGTCCTCGCAGGAACACTTGCAGGTCACAGCTCCCTTGTTGCCACCTCCCCACCTCAGGGAGCTCTGCTCCCACGTTCAGGTGGAAGCTGAAGGGAGGGGACCTGACTTGCCCTGCTGTGAAGATGAAAGCAGGCAGGGCATCCTGCCTATGAATTCGTGGGAATGCTACTGCCTCCAGGTCCTGCATGTCCCCAGAGCCTGCCCCGTGTGCCTGCAGTCACCTGGGAACCAGTGCCACAGCCCCGGAGGGCTGGGACCTCTGCAGGGCTGGGACCTCTGCAGGGCCGACTGCAATCCCCAGCAGCTGGGACAGGCCTGGATGGGTGAGGCCACTTGTCCACAGCTGCAAAGACTGGCTGACCCCTCCAGCTCTGCTGCCCTCCCTCCTGAGTGATGATTAATGCCAGCCCTCAGCCTTCCAGGGGCTAATAAATCCACAGTTGTTCAATAACATGGCAAGCCCAATTGCTTCCCAGGGCTCGGAGCTTAAAGCTAAATGTTAGATAACAGATCACAGCCACTGCTTCTCCCTCTGCCCAAGCAGTGAAAGCCAAGAGGAGGAAACATCCCCCAGCCCCTCCATGGGTGCAGGGCCCGGGGGTGTCCTGCTGCCATTGGTCCCTCCAGGGAAGGACAGGGACCTGTGGCCCCAAGCATTTGGCCTACAGTGTTGATAGGCAGGAGAAAGTTTCTCAGATCCTTTCGCAAGTTCCCAAGCAGATGGGTGACAGGGACAAATTGACCCACTGGGGGCTTCCCATTCCTCAGCCAGCAGAAAGGTCTGTGTATTTTTCCTTCCAGAAGCAATTGTGTTTGGTCTCAAACCCGATGTGAACAAGGCAGACTCAGCCAGGAGGTGATGTTTTACACACCTTAGGGAATAGGCTGGTGCTCCCATAGCTTCCAGTGCCCCCCAGAGTCATCCTCATCAAGGAAAGAGGAAAGGTGGGCCTGATGGAGCCATCCTTGGGAAGAGGAGCCAGGGGTCAGTGCCTGTGGTCAGTGAGCACAGACAGAGACAGAACAGGGCACGGGAGGAAATGCACATCCTGAGAAAGGCACAGAGCTGGAGCCACGGGGGATGGCTCCCAGTGTGCTTTGTGGGAACCTGAACCAGAAGCTTCTCTGCCAAGCACTGGCGTGTTTCCTGCCCTCCTCCCGAAGGCCAGAGGAGCCCAGGGCTGAGCAGGCAGCAGGAGCTGCTGGCAGAGGGGTGCCAGGTGGGCAGGGTGCAGCTCTGCCAGCCCCTCCTCGAGGCAGCAGCAGGGAGGGAAGCCAGCCTGGAACAAGGGGGTTTGGGGCACTCCTGGGACTTCAAAATGCATCCAAGAAGTTTAGACAAGCTGAAAACTTCAACTCTTTATCCTTCCTTAAGGTTCGTTTTTGGATTGTATTTTGCTGTCTGATTCCAGTATTTCCCTCTGGTATTCCTGGTATTCCAGAGCTCCTGGGCTCTCAGTAGCACAAGCACTATCTACCTCCGTTCCTTTTGCACTTTCAACACTTGTTATGGATCTCTGCCAAGGAACCTGATAATTTTTTTCCCCATTTAAGGGAAAGAATTTTGGGCTATAAAAGAAAATCTCCATTATACCTAAAGTGTTTCCAGTCTGGAAAGAAAATCCCTGGAAACTGAGAGAAGTCTTAAAGGGACATAATAGGAAACACTCTGCAACAGAGGCAGTTTATTGTGCATGATTGCCTTTCCCACTCCCAAGGACAAGGCCCTTGGGCTGCAAGAACAATATGGGTTATTGTTCCGTCTTAGAGCTCATTTCAGAATGTGAAACTCAGCAATGGGGAGCCAGCCAAAATTCGGGGCTCACCAAAGCTGCTGCTGCCCTGTCTGTGGGAGCCCCTCTGTCCCTGGTTTGCAGACGGGCCAGGAGACTTCCTTTCCTCACAGCCCTTTGTTTTCCTGCCAGCAGTGAAATGATGTAAACCAGCCTTCCCTCTCGCTTCACAGGATGGACAGGAAGATGCCAGGCTGTCAAATGCACAGGTGTTTGGGAAGACGTGGCACTTTTCCTTATGCAGGCAGAGGAGTCACTGCAGAACAGCAGAGGGGTATTTATTTCCACATTTAGGCTCAGCCTATTTCCCTCTCATGTTGTAGCTCAACAAACACTGCCTTCCAGGCCTCTTCCTCCTGGCAGTGAAATCCAGGTACGTCTGTGCCACTGAATGCAAGGCCAGAACACATCTTTGCTGTGCTCTGCGTATTTCCTCTGACATGCTTGGGGTTTAAGGTGTTTCCAATAACTGCTGTAATACCTGGAGAGAAACAGGGCTTGCACAAACTGCATCCAAACGTTTGGCTGGCTCCAGAGGCTGGGGAAGTAACAAACCACAAATTAAGTTTGCAAAGCTCAGAGTACAAAAATATCAATTGAAATGTGTATCCAAACCAGGAGTGGGTGAAATAACCTTGGAGCAGAGCGAGCAGGATGCACATTTCTGCATCTTCAGGCCTGCACTGCCCCTTGCTGACAAACTCTTCGTGTGGGACAAGAAATGCTGCAGGCAACAGATGTCCTGGGGGTGGAAACATCCTCTCCTCTCCCCAGACTCGTGGATCACCCCAGGCAGAGCCAGCTGGAGGGACTGCCCTGGGCAGGGCTCCCTCTCCCAGCTTCCTCAGTACCATTTTCAGCACTGGCCAGAAGAGCTGTGTGGAAAGGGGAGCTCCCGGCTCTGGAGGAGGCTGTGCTCCCCCCCTGCCCCTCCTCGAGCCCCTCCAGGGCTGGTTCTGCAGCCTCTTGGCAGAACACGTGAACTCCGGGGAGCCTGAATGAGGCGGGAAGTTACAAATGCCCTGCTAAGAAAGCCAAGGTGCCTCTCCCCAGTGGTTTAGCCGGTGAAGCTTTTGCCTCTCCCTGCGTTAGGCTATTTGTCATTTCCCCTCCCGCATCACCAGGGGAGATAATGTGCCCGGGAGGTCAGTGCTGACAACCCCCTGCTCTCCTGTGGCACCTGCCAGCTGGAGGTTCCAAAGCATTTTGTAATCATTAACAGATTGAGCTTCCTAGCCCTGAGCAGGGCTTTTGTCTCTGTTGTAAGAGGAGTAAAGTTGGGTCTGGAGGTGAAATGATGGCAAAGCAACAGGAGAGCTGAAGTGCTCTGAATATTGCCCTCATGCCTGTCCTGTGTTGGAAGTATTCATGGGACAGGAGGAGCTACTTCACTGGAGGGGCACTGGGCTGGTTTCTATTCCCAATTCAGCAGTTTCTATTCCCAATTCTTCCTTCCACCCCTTTCTGGGTGATCTTTGTTTTCTATATCTTAATTTCCTCATCTCCACAAGGAAAGTAGTGACCACCATCTTGTAAAAAATTCCTAAATATACAGCTGATACACAGTTGTGTGAAGTACTGGACAAAGCACTGTTTGGGATTTCAGAAGGCAACCTCTCAGGAAGATGTAGGGATTCTAACACCAAATATAATAGTCTAGCATTGACATTGAGAACATTGCACATCAAGAGCCAGGCACGGGCACGAGAAGCATAGAAAATGGGGAAAAGCAGCACTGGGGGTCATTTTTCCTCGTTAATCACATAAAATCAGGCACCAGGCTCCAATTTCGGGAACTACAGTCCAGGAGCCATGAGCATTCAAGGCCAGAAAGGCTACAGCTGTGTACCCCGGTAACCAGCCCAAACTGATGAACTGCATTAAGTGATCCTAATTGCTACTAATGGAGCTCCAGGCTGCTGCCGAGGGCCATTGCCCCTGGTGGGAGTGAGGGACAGACACAGGAGGGACAGCCTGGCACAGGAATACTTCGGTTGCTGCGCTCTTGCCTGGAAAGTCGACGTTTTCGCTATTTCTGCTGTGTATTCAGGTTAGTAAACGCCGCTTTACATTACATTTATAGTCCCAGCCGGTCGCAGAGATCCACTACCATTCCTCCCATCTGTTTCTGCAAATATCTGCAGCCACCGTAGCCGTCTCGTTCCTTCGACGAGGGGCAGCCGGCGTGGGGCGAGGGCCCGGTTCGCCCTCGCACCGGGGCGATGAGCAACCCCCCTGAGCTCCCCGGCTCCCGGCTCGGAACCGCCCGGGAGGCTGCGGGGCCCTGCCGGGCGGTGCCGCTCCCCGCTGCCGGCTGTGCTGCGGCGCACGCCGCCGCTCGTGTTCTCAGGGCTGCGGGCCCA
>WAAE01007433.1:47147-115744 GCA_013400495.1 Nicator chloris | reverse complement strand
TCCTGCCCCTCCTGCCCCGGCCCCTCCTGCCCCTCCTGCCCCGGCCCCTCCTACCCCGGGCACTGCCCCGGCCCCTCCTGTCCCTCCTGCCCCGGCCCCTCCTGCCCCGGCCGCTCCGGCACCGCCCGCGCTCCCCTGGCCTCGTTAAGGGCTGTGCAGGGGAGGGAGGGCCGTACCCAAATTGCTGTGATTTCACATGCAAATCAGCTAGCTGGAATACGTGAATGTGTCTTGAAGTTTATACAAGCAGTTACTTAATCTGTGTGTGAAAGCGGGGTGATTGTGTGAGGTGCAGTTGTGTGTGGAAACGGTCGGCAAATCAGAACCGTTCTGTTATCAATTCATTATCCTGAGGGAAACGATGTCTCTTCCTACATTTATTCTTTTTCCTTTTCCACCAGGTCCTTAAGCAGTTCGTATCTTTGCAGTCTTATCATCCCTTGTTCCCTGTATTATCCCCCACCTGTTGGAATAGTTCTTTTCCTTAGCATTTGCCAGGGGAATAACACTGGCAGAAGGCTCCGTCTTCCTGCTCACAAAAGTGATCTTTTAGAGTAGACCACAGCATTTGGAGTACACTGGAAGCCCCTGTTAAAAAGGCTGTTTCTTTCAGTAAAAGTCCTTCACCATTGCCCTCCGTGCTGCTGTCTTTCCCAGGGTGTTTCTGGTGAGTCCAGGAGCTCTGTATGCTCGACCTCAGCCCCACGGCGCTGCTCTGGTTTGTCCCAAGGTGAGGGCAGGGACAACCTGCCAGGCTGCTCTGAGTTTCCTGCACCAGCGCCAAGAGGGGAGTTTTAGTCTCTTGCACCCCTGACCAACATCTGCAAAAATCTCTCTTTGCTTTTGAGAGATTGAAAATCTCTCTTTGCTCTTCCCCTCGTTGTCTGGTTGGACACAAATCTTGTACATCTGAGCCCTAATTCGAGGGGCAAACCCAACACAGTCTGTGTTTTCACTGCCCTGCTGGTACAGCACCATTTCTGCCTGTGTTCCTCAGAAGGAACACAAATAAACCCGGGTTTGGCCAGCTGCCTCCTTTCTGATTTAGTATCCTAGGTGGTCAACAGCTGATGATTACTCTTAAATGCCACCTCTTTTCCTCTCAGAAAAGTCCCTGAACCGTTGGGATGTGTGAATCGGTTTTAAGGGAAGCACTATCCCTGTGCCAAAGAACAGAGCAAGTGGCAACGCTCCAGCCTTTGCACCTGTTCTGGTTTGCTCTTTGTGTGAAGTGCTGCATAATTGTCTTCTTCATTAGCTGCCTGCTGCATTCTGGTTTGTGAGGGATTCAGAACTCCAATGAATATGGATTATTTCAAATGTTTTCCTTCGGGACACGGTGCAGAATGAAGATTTTTTGGAGCTGTAGGTTCGTGTAATAACAAGGGATGGAAGATGCCTTCCCCCATCTGTTTCAAAGCCCCCTCTGCAGGGCAAGTGTCCGGCAGAGCTGTCCCCTCTGGGCACACACAGGGCTCTGAGCCAGCTGCCCCTGCCTGCAGGCCAAATGAAACCTTGCTGCCAGTGGGAAACCTCAGCACACACAACTCAGGATCTGCTGAGCTCCTCAAGGGCAACAGGTCTTAAGCAGCTTCTTAACACTAAGCATGTAGCAAAGAGGGAGCATCTTATGGTGCCTTTAAAGGACCCATTTCACTGAAGAGGCCAGGAGAGTCTGCTGATGAATTTTCCATAAAAATAGGGATATTTTCCTCCTCTAGATAAAACTCTTAAGTGCTTCAGGTTAATGTGACATTTGCAACATCCAAGAAGCCCACAGAGATCTGTTTCTGTGGAACAGATGTTTAACAACTCAAATCTTATTTCATGTTTTTGTCTGTTTGGACACTTCCTTGTCATCTGCTTTTTGTGCTTGTAGCTGTGACAGTGCTCAGCCCAGGAGCTGTGAGAAAGGGCTGACACAGGGAAGGAAACCTGGTTTTTTCTCTAATTCAGCAATCAGTCTGCCACTGCACATTCAGCTCAAGTCCTTCCCCCTCCCTGGTGAAAGCAACACTTGATTCTCTCTCCTACTGCCATTGTAGAGCCAGTCTCCTTGCAAGACACTGGGGAGAACTTCTTTTGGACCTCATAGGGAAATATCCTCCCAAAGCACATAGCAAGGCCCCTCTGAAAGCAGGAATCCCTGTGGCAGCAGTCTCTGGGCCAGGCTTCTCCCAGGACAGGGGTGGGGTGTCCTTGCAGGAGCTTGGTTAGCTCCATAGCCTGCTAGGGCCTTGAAGCTTTCTGTCATTCTCAAGTGGGAAAACAAAGGCATAAAACTTCTCCAGGAGCTTGCAGCAGGAGCTGGGGGGGTGCCAGGGCAGCCCCTGTGCTGGCAGCACTGCAGCCACGGGCACTGCCAGGAACAGCCAGGCCCTTCCCACCAGGTGAGGAATCTCAGCCCTGCAGGGGCTGTGCAGGGACACTCCTCCTCCCCGGGTGAAGATCCATGGCCATAACATTCTGTGATGTAAACAAGGCAGATGTGGTCACAATCCTATCTGGACAGATTTATAGCCTGACTATGGGGCAGCAGCCTGGCCTGGGCTTTGTGCCACCAGTAATTAATATGCATCCTGGGCTCTGTTTTCCTTCTGGGCAGTGTCCTTCTGCAGGCTGGTGTGTTAGACTGTAAGAGTCCGCTGTCTGCTGAGGGAGCCTTTCCTGGGGAGGCTGGGCTGCAAAGCTCTGGCCCTGCAGATCGTGTGGAGATGAGGGAGAGTGAGTAGCCAAATTTGGGAGAGCAGCACTCCCTCAGCAGGTGTAAAGCCTGCAGGTAGCTGGCACTGAGTCTTTGTGAGTCTTTGTGCAGTGATTATCACGAGGGCAGGCGATGTTTGCCATAGTTTCTGCCTCCATTGAGATGAAGAGTTGCTGGAGAAGCCACATCTGTTGGCATTGAAGAGTGATCTGCAGCTCTCTGCCCTGTCTGTGCCACCTTGGTGGCAGGCAGTGCTCGTGTGTAGCTGCAAATGCCAAAGCTTTGAACACAATTTCCCTGCTGTGATTTATTCCAGTCTGATTAATTCAGCCAAAGAGGTCCACGTGGGCTGCACTCAGTGAGTGCTCTCATGAGGTCTGCAGGTCCCCCCACAGCTGACCAAAGGTGTGCTGGGCTCTGCTGGGGGGGGTCTGTGCCATGGAGGAGCTGGGTGTCTCCTGACAGCGCCTGCAGCTCTGCAGTGGCACAGAGGAACAAAGTGTCACACAGTTCTGTCACCAAGACACCCTCCTGGCAGCAGGGTCCCTTCTGCCCTGCCCCAGAGCAGCAGGAGGGCAGATGGGGGTGCATCGTGGTGCCTCAGTGTTTATCTCCTGTCCTGAAATGCTGGGTGAAGCCACCATTGCATTTTCTTCTCTTCTGGCTTTTCTCAGAGCAGCGTTGGTGTCCTTTGTTTTCCCCTCTTCCAGGTGTTCACACCCACAGGTGACCACAGCAGTTCCCTCCCCTCCAAGCTGCCCAGACTTGCCATTTTTCAGCCTTCACTCTCAGGTCATCTCTTGGGCGTTCATTTGCAACTCTCCACTTCCAAAACATTGAAAAGTAATGAAGGAATTAAAGAAAAAAAATGCAGAGAGGGGAGAGAAACTGACCCACTTTATTCCAGGGGCTGTGATCCCAGCACTGGAACTGGGCACAGATTTTCAACTCACACTCACTCACATATGAAATCCGTTCTCATTATCACCCTTGGAGTAAATCCTTCCCTTTCCTCACAGTGCTCCTGTGTGGGGGAGTCTGGGCATTGTGAGCCCTCACCCTCTGTTGGTAGGGTCACAATATAAAATTGTCTCTAATTAATGAGCAATGACCTCGTGCCACTCAGAACTGTCTGGCAAGTGATGAGCACAAGATGCTGGCACATTAAAACCTGTCACTGTCAGGCTCAGTTTGAAGCAAGCCCTGTTGCACTGCTGGGGTGTTTGTCCTGTTGTTAATGAGATTTCTCTACCCTTTTCTGTGTCCGTTTGGAAAACACTGTGCTGGTAGGCCAGCAGTCCTACAAAAGGATTACCAGCACAGTTGATGAGGCTCCACCAGACCCAGCATTTTTGTTATTTTCCCAACAGCAAGTCCTGCACTGCCTCGGGCAGGAGGAGGGCTCAGTGGCACCTGCTGAGGCTTCCTGGGTGGACGTGGGGCTGGTGGAAGCCAGGGCTTGGCTTTGCCTTCAGCAGCTTCCAGGGACTCCCTGTGTGTGTGTGCGTGGTGTGGGACAGTCCAATCCTCAGCTGTGTGTTTGAAGCCCTGGAGACTGCACTGCAGAGGCTCCTGCTGTCTGTGACCGAGGAGCTCACACAGAAAAGGTTCTGTGCCCTGGGACCCCACTGCACCTGATCCCAAAAGAACTCTGCCAGGGCAGTTTCACAGCACCTGTACAGGCCAAATTACTTCTCTGGAAAGGACCAGATTAGGTGAAAGGACCTGGTTTTCTGATTGGGGACTTAAGCTGCACTGACCAAACACAGCTGCTCTGCAAGGCTGGTTGCCATGGGATTGTCTGATACCTTCAGGGAAAATAAAAGGGAAATAAAAATATTTTCTTTGGGTTCAGCAGTCAATGGTGTAGCAGCATTAATGCTAGGGCTTGTGTGTTGGTCTGGTTTGTGCTTGCCCTGGCACTCCCCGAGCTCTGTGGTGGTTTGTGGGGTTTCAGGGAGGTGGTGAGAGGCAGGTGGGCACTGGGCTGCTCTGCAGGGCCGTGCCCATGGTCAGCGTTCCTTGTGCTGGACATGGCCTGAGGAAGCTTCCTGTCTTCATCCCACAGAGCCAGCACTCCTGCAGTGTTTGAGCTGAGAGCTCAAGCCTCCAGCTCGACTCTGCTGCAGGAACAGCCCCCAGTTCTCTCCTTTCCCTGCGGGGGCTCCTCACCACCCTCCCAGAGCAGCTCAGGGTCACTGCAGGGTCCCACACAGGCAGCAAGGCTGCCAAAGGAGCCTTTGGAAAGGTGCACGGGCTGTGGGTGGAATGGCAGCTTATTTGCTCTTTGAGGTCAGCAACGCACACCACATTCAAAATGACCAAACCAGCCTAAACAAAGAGAGAAGAGCAGGGCTGTAGTTGAGCTTTCTGAGCAAATGCTTCCCCCACTGCTGGGGAAAGGCTATAAAAGTGCTTCAACTGTCAATTTTTCTCCTTTTAGAGTTGCTGAATGGCACAAGGAGGTTTGTGTGGAGTAAGGTGTTTGTATGAGCAGCACTAACAACCTTGAGGGTCAAAGGTAACCTGGAGTTGTTACCTGAGATCCATCTTTAATGTAGACCAGGAGACTTCCAAAACTCTTCCCACTGCCCTCTTTCCCCCTTCCCATTATCAACATTCAGGGAAGTTCCAGGGAAAGGAGCACTCTTAAGATGTCACACTCTGATATAGGTGCAAACCATTCCTGGGGCTGTTCCAGAGATTTGCAGTTATCAGGATGCTGAAGGCTCCTGAGCTTTTCAGAGCAGAGCTGCTCATTGACTGCAGGACAAGGCTGTGCAGAAGGATTAGCACTCAATAAATCCATCACAGGAGTACCTAGATGTTATTACTTGGGTTTGGAATACCCTGAAATAGCTCACCTCCTTGGCAATTTTGCATCATTGATGTACTCTCAGCTGGATAATATGACTTTCTGGAAATGGATTAGATAAACTGAGCTGTTTTAGGAGTGTCTGTCTCTATTATTCGTCTATTTCTTCAATTTGTATTCCAGGAGAAATAATAATATTCTCTAGGGGCGCCATTCATTCATGCATTCAAAACAGCCCCAGATGCAAACACCAATAAAACACAACACTCTTAATTAACAGCCTCAGAGAGCATGACATCAGGCAGGTACTGCCAGCACCGTGGAACAAAGTACACTGGCAACCAGGTGCAGATATTTACCAAAAGCTTCCAGAAAGGCAGCAGTAAAACTGTTTGTTTTTCCAGCACATGTTGTGCACTCACTGTTATTTCTCTAGATGGAAGAAGCAATCTGAGACACTAAAAATACACACCTTGGACCAACAGAGCTGTAAAATGATGTTAAATAAACAGTAACTCAAGGAAATCTTCCTCATTACAGTTTTATCTTCTGGGTGAGGCAGAAAAGGTTCCAGGGCAGGATTTTATTTATTTTATTTTAGAGCAGGGGCACTGGGCAGTGCTCTGGGGACATCCCTTGGCAGTGAGGACACAGCCCGGGGGACACAGCCGCCCTGGGGAGCTCTTGGTGCGGGCTGTGGGCAATGAAAGCCGTCCTGGGAGATGAACTCTGCTGCAGAGGAGCCAGGGAGGAGGTGCAGCTCGTGTTCCCCCCTCTGCAGTAACGTGCAGAGCAGGGAGCTGGGGACGGAGCTGGGAACTGGGAATGGAGCTGGGGACGGAGCTGGGGACGGAGCTGGGAACTGGGAATGGAGCTGGGGACTGGGAATGGAGCTGGGGAACTGGGAATGGAGCTGGGGACTGGGAATGGAGCTGGGGAACTGGGAATGGAGCTGGGGACTGGGAATGGAGCTGGGAACTGGGAACGGAGCTGAGAACTGGGAATGGAGCTGGGAACTGGGAATGGAGCTGGGGACTGGGAACGGAGCTGGGAACTGGGAACGGAGCTGGGAACGGAGCTGGGAACGGAGCTGGGAATGGAGCTGGGAACTGGGAACGGAGCTGGGAACGGAGCTGGGAATGGAGCTGGGAACGGAGCTGGGAACGGAGCTGGGAATGGAGTGAGGGACGGCTCTGTGCCTCGGAGCTGGTGCCAGGGAAGGGCAGCCACGGGAGCCTGGGGCTGGCAGGGGGGCTGGCTGAGGATCGGGGGCTGGCTGAGGATCAGGTGCACGGCTTGTGTCCAGGACAGGCTGCAGAGAGGCTGAGGCATGAGCCACGCTGGTTGTGGGCCTGGGGCCCCCCGGGGATGGGGAGGGTCCCGCGTTGCCTGCAGGCTGTGAGCTGCAGCAGTGACAGCCTGGCGTTGTCTACAAAGCTGCAGGTGCAGAGTGGCTTTGAAGCACTGGTGTTGGCTCTTTCAGACCAAGGACAATGGAAAAAAGTCATTTTTCCTAAAATAGCTGGCATGTCCAAACCTAGACTTTATTTATTGACCTTTCCAAAACCCATAAAAAGAAGTCCTTTTACAGAAGTAGCCACTGCCTCGTGCCAGCTCAGCAAGCGTGTGGGACCCAGCATGGCTGCTGCTGGTGTCACTGGGAGCCAGACATGGCATCGGGGCCCTTGGGCCTGGCCTCGTACATCATTCATTGGTGTGGGTTGTTACAAAGGCTTCTGCTCTGTCTTGTGTCAGCCACACGCTCCTGACTCCGTTTAGCTGCTGATTCTTTCGCTTAAGCTCTGCCCTTGTGTGACAAAGGGTTTCCAGTAGTTTAGCTTTTGTTACTAACAGCCTGTAGAAGGTTGCAGATGCATTTTCCTGCTAATGCAGAATTTCACTGTGCTGGGCTATTTTTTCAGCCTGTCCATCAGACAGATAAAACAGGCTCCTTTTTTCTCCACTGTCAGATGTTTCAAAGGCTCTTCCAAAGCAGGTGCATAAATTAAAACCAAATAGAAGTCAGAAGTCGGAGGAAAACTCTTAAGTCTATACCCTACTGAGAGGGATTATGGGGAGTGGAAAGAATGAGTCATGGCATGGCTACAGAGCTGATGCTGCTGCTGCAGGGCAGGCAGAGTGCTCAGGAGGGGCAGCCTGCTCTGCCCTCCTGAAAACACATTTCTGCTCCTGCAAATCTGATCACAGTTGAAAAAAAAACCAACAAGGAAACATGTTGGCGAGATGTACTTATCCTTTGATCTTTCCCCAAAGTCTGGTTTCCTGGCTGGATTTCCAGGTATTCCAGTACTGAGAACGTGGCAGTGTTTTAACTCGATTTCAGCTGTTCAGCCATTGTGCTCTGGGATTTCTCCTGGCTGCCCTTTATCTCTGCAGCCACACTCGCACATGGAACCTGAATTAAATGCCCAGGGCTAAAACTCTGCCTCTGATGATTCTCTCCTGTGTGCCAGAGGTGCCCCATGGCAGGGGGTGGCTGTGCCTGGTCTGCAGCAAGAGCTGCTCTCCTGGATGCCCCACGGACATTCTGGTTAATGTTCCTCCCCTTACACAACACTGCACAAATACTGAGCTTTATAAATATTGACTGGGAAGATGAAGGTGCAGTGAGGCTGGAACTCAGCTCTGGGGTCGCATTTATCTCCCTCAGTGCAGGGAAGTGCAAGGGACATCGGGCACATCCCATGCAGACACTCCCCCCACACCCCCAAACTGTGCAGCCACGACCTGAAATCAGAAATCTTCCCCATGAAATTGGCCTTTTTCTGTTCTGGTCCCCTGCAAGCCTTTTGTCAGCCTTTTCCCATCAATGTGCTGTTTCCCATGAGGAGCCCGTGGGATCCCAGCATACAAAGCCTTGGGTTTCACAGCCCCTCACGAGTGGGAAAGGGAGAACGTGGCAATGTTCCCTCCAAACTGAGGGCAGGTGGCTTTGCTTTCCCACCAGCTCAGGCTGAGTTTAAGGCTGGTTCCTCAGTGGAGGGTGGGTTTGGTTCCCTGTGTGCACTGACCAGGGGAGGCCGAGTCCCCGGTGAATCTGTGTTAGCAAACAGCTTGAACAGACTTTGTGGTAAAAGGTTCACTTCAGTCGCTGCAGTGTTTGGAAGTTTTGGTCAGAAATGGGTGTAATTATGGCTAGGACAGCCTTGCTGAGCAGTGTCCTCTCCAGTCTGGAGTTTTGTTTCAGGACAGCTGTCTGTAGGTTTCCACAGCATCTCAGACTCGCTCATGTGCGATTTGGATTTCAGTAGGCGTTTTCTGTAAGACACAGATGCTGCCCTCAGTTGACACAGGTGTGTGCAGCATCAGAAAGGTGTCAGCAGACCTGCTGAGCCCCAGGTTTCCCCTCAGAGCTGGACAGAGGAGGACCTTAATGCTCCATCCTTCAGCAACACTGTCAGAGTTGGGGTCCACCTTGTAATATCCTCAGTGCCAAGTTCAGGATCTGCAAACCAAGTGCTCTGGTCACTGCTTGGTAGGTGAGCTGCAGGTGAGGGGGAAACAGGGGCAGTCCCAGCCTGCTGGCACCAGTCAGGACCTTTCATCCTTCCCACAGAACAATCTGAAAAGGCAGGGAACCAAAAACCTACGGTCAGTCTGTACTTCTGAACATTTCTGAGGTTAACAAGGGCAGTCTCAACTTCCACAAAGACAGGTTTAATGGCAATGAAAAAACAACACTTGTTTGTAGGGTTTGTATTTTTACCCCAGGCAAACCCAGGAGATGGATTAAACTGAGGATTGCCTTGTTCTTCAGTTTATTCTCAAAATATAACACACATCTAGAGGGATATAATTTTCCTGTTAAGTTTACCACGCTCTCTTTGTTAGATTCATTCCTGGTGATTCACTCGTCGCAATAAGAACCTCAGCTGAGACACAAAGCCCGGCGGATCCGGCCCGGCTCCCGTCCCTCTGCGGCTCCGGAGCTCCGGGCTCGCACACCGGGATGGCTCCGGGGGGCTGGGCTCGCACACCGGGATGGCTCCGGGGGGCTGCGGGCTCGCACACCGGGATGGCTCCGGGCTCGCACACCGGGATGGCTCCGGGAGCGCGCCTGAGCCCCGGCCCCGCCTGGGGAGGACACTGCTCAGCCTGGCCTGTTTGCTGTCCCCTCCAACACCGGGCCTGCGAGGGGTCACTGCCCTTGGACAAACCCTCTCCGTGCAGTAACAGCTCCGCTGGCCCGACACCAGCGGGAGACCCAAGTGCGAGTTGCCCAAAGCCCAGGGGCTCGAGGCGTTTGCTGTGTGATAGCTCGTGTGACAGCTGCGGTGCCTCCCTCGGAGCTGCACTGACAACTCTCCTGTCTCTGCTCTCGGTTATCTCCCCCTTTCGTCTCCATCCGCCCCCACCTGCATCTCCTTCATTCCTGCCTGCCCAGCCCAGCGCTGCCCCTGCAGCTGAGGGGTTTGTGCCGGGCAGGCCCCTTTGCCGTTTACTCTGATTGTGGCCCGGGGGTGCCGGGGCCATGCATCCTTTCCTTTCCTTTCCCTTTCCCCCGCCGGGCGGTGTCCCAGCTGTGAGCGCCCCAGCCCCGCCGTGTGTGCCGTTCGTGCTGACCGCTGCAGCTCCGGGCCTGGCACAGCAGTGCCGGTGCTTGGGGAGCTGGAAAAGAGCTCATTCTTTGGTGTGATTTCCGGTGAGACAGTCCAGCAGTTCAGGGTTATGATGAAATAGTTTCCTGCCAGTGCTGACATGGGCTGTGCTGGGTTCACACGTCAGAGCAGATGCAATGATTTCCTTCGTGCTGACTAACACCATCGTGAAGGCTCTGGCTGGTTCCACCTCTTCAGAGCTTGACTCACCAGCTTTGTTCAGAGCATCAGTTGCCAAATTCGAAGTTAGACTTTATGAATCATATTTATTTATATTAGGGTAGTGCTTGGGAGGTCCAGCCCTGGGCCAGGAGCCTGCTGTGTTAGTGAGGTGCTGCACAGCATCCGGGCCCAAGGGCTCCACTGGTGCTTCCAAGGGGAAGGAGAAGGGCAGAGAAAGGCAGGAGTCACCCACAAGGACTGGGGAATACCATTTGTCTTCTTGCCAAATCTGCATAGGAGATGCTGGGAAGGAGAGTAAGCTTTTGCTTTCCTGGGTAGGGGAGGGAACCACACCACTGTGCTGCAGAGAAAATATTCCCTTTCCATACTGTTGCTAAAACCAGTTACTGGTGTAAGATGGATACAGGGGTTTATGGTTTATTGGCTTACCATGACTCTTTCATAGCAAAACTTCTTTCTGAGGAAAAGATAAATGCTCCCAGCATTGGGAAATTAGTGCATTATCCCCTAGATTAATTACTGTAAAGTGAAATCAGGTGCTCATTATTTATTCAAAGCTTCACTAGAAGGCCTTGGTGGATGCTGAGGTGGGGGAGGGTTGGACAGAGTCGTGGGGTCGGGTCGGGATTGCCGGGCTGAGCTCTGCCTCAGGCAGGGAGGGGAGGGAGGCAGGGAAGGGAGGCTGCCCCGCAGGGAGGGGGGGGAGGGAAGGACAGAGTCGTGGGGTCGGGTCGGGATTGCCGGGCTGAGCTCTGCCTCAGGCAGGGAGGGGAGGGAGGCAGGGAAGGGAGGCTGCCCCGCAGGGAAGGGAGGCTGGGAAGGGAGGCTGGGAAGGGAGGTAGGGAGGCAGGGAAGGGAGGCTGCCCCGCAGGGAAGGGAGGCAGGGAAGGGAGGCTGCCCCGCAGGGAGCGCGGGGCCGGGCCGGATCCGCACCCGCAGCGTGGGCAGAGCTGTTCTGGCAGGGAACCACCACACCCTGCTCCCACTGCTGACACTTGTTCACACATTGTGTTTCAGTGGCATCTCCGTAGCATTCTCTGTGCTTTCAGGCAACTCCAACTCCTTTTTCCCGCTCAGTAGTAGTGAAAACTCCTTCCTTTTTAACCAGTTAACTGGCTGGATCCCCCCGACCTGTCAGCTGTGCTGCAGCCCGGTGTTCCGAGGCTGCCCCGCAGCGTGATGCTGATCAGCAGCCTTTTCACACTGAAAAGTATGCAGAAAAGCTAAATCTTGTCTACACGTGTAGAGCAGCACCAGGGCAGGGATGAGCTTGGCCCAAGGCAGTTATTTCTGCAGCTCTCCCAGCCTTGTGCAAAAAAATCGGTGGGATAATTGACAGGTCTGGGTGTCTGCTGCTGCCTTGTTTGCTTTTGCCTTCCATGCCTCACTGTGGCTTTGAAATGCAAATTGCAAACTTTATGTAGTCCGTCAAAGGGAGTTTGAGTTATTTTGATGTATTTTTGATGTGCTCTGGAGCATCACAAACTTTGAGGTTTACTTAGGAAGGTAAGAACTGCTTCTCATCAAAGATGACAGCGCAGGAAGGGGCTGAGGGAATTTGCAGTGAGGGCTGAAAGCTGAAGCATCACCATGTGGAGCTTCAGTGCTCACCGGGAGGTTCAGGCATCAGCGTGTCAGGTGTCACCTCGTCAACCCTTTTCTCTGCCGGCGTTTGCCCGAGGATGCCTGGAGCCGGGGCAGGGGTCACTGGCTTTTATTCCACCCTGTGCTGCTGCTGCACTAGCACAGCCCCTCTTCTGGCTCTGTGTGTGTGTCCCTCCACATTCCGGGCTATTTTAACATCGTGGTGTGGTGGGCAGAGCTGGCCCATGCGTGGTGGGGAGCACAGAGCCAGCCCTCCAGCTCTGGGGAATATTTTAGGCACTGGTGTAAGACAAATGAGAAGTGCTGTTCCTTCAGTGGGCTACAGAAACTGGGTTGTATTGAAAGAAATGTTATGTAAGGGCCTAAAATTAGCAGGATGGAAAAAGAAGTCTGCTAAATACTCCAGTCTCTCTGTTGACACAAGCAGACTTCCACCAGAAGGGGAGGGCTCCTTAATTATAGTTTTCTGATGTATTCCGGAAATTAGGGATTGAAAGAGACCATGAGCTTGGGTTGCCCACCCCAGTGAGTTACTGGGGGGGACGATCCAGACAGCCCCGACCCACACTCCCTCCCCATATGGGGTCTGACGTGCCGTGCCACAGCACAGTGGGGTGGGCACAGTCCTGTCCCATGCCCGTGGGAAGGAAAGGGGGGAGGGAGCACAGCTGGCATCGAGCAGGCAGGTGCAGCTGGTGTTGGGGGACTTTTGGAGGGAGCAGTGTGGGAGCCGTTATCTGCCCCCCGAGACAAGTTATCCATGGATGGGCATCCCTGCAGGAGGAATGTCTGCCCCTGCTAGGCACCCAAACAAACGGACTGATTTGGGGGGATCCAGCTGTTGAATCGGAGCCTGTTGTGCACTATGGCTGAGGATGGTTCTCTCGGCTTTTGGCTCTGCCAGCAGACCGGCCTGTTTGCTTTCCACGATTTATCCCATAAGCTGCAGCCCCGGAGCCCTTCCTCGCCCTGTGGGCACCGGCTGTACTTTGCCCCCACCCAGAGCGGCGGCCCGAGGGCGCGGGGCGGGTGCTGCTGTTCCCGGGGCTCCGCACACGGCCGGGGCAGGGCGGGCGTTTGGCCGGTTCACCGCGCTGGGACCGCCCGGGGGAAGGAGGGCACGGCACCGGATCGTGTCCCGGGGTCACTGCCCTCCGGGAGCAGACCGTGTCCCGGGGTCACTGCCCTCCGGGAGCAGATCGTGTCCCGGGGTCACTGCCCTCCGGGAGCAGATCGTGTCCCGGGATCACTGCCCTCCGGGAGCAGACCGTGTCCCGGGGCTCCGGGAGCAGATCGTGTCCCGGGGTCACTGTCCTCCGGGAGCAGATCGTGTCCCGGGGCTCCGAGAGCAGATCGTGTCCCGGGGCATCCCGGCCGGTCCCTGCCCCGGCGCTGCGGGCAGCGCTCGCTCCCTCGGCTCTGGCATCCCCGACACAAAGCATCGTTCCCACATCGCTGCCCGGCACCGGAGGAACTCAGGGAATACAGGGGTGGGAACCGCACGCCCGGCGCCGGGGGTACCTCGCAAAAGGCTCCCAGCACCCTCCCGGGAGGAGCAGGAGGAGGAGGAGGAGGAAGGCCGGGCTGTGGTCGTGCAGGGCCCGGCCGGGTGCCCTGCCCTGCCCTGCCCCGCAGCAGCTCAGAGCCCCCCCAGCCTTCCCCGGGCCCTGCGAGCCCGGCTGTTACTGCAGGTGCTGCAAAAACGGCCAGCAAAGCTGCTTTCCAACTGAAAACTATTTCAGCAAAACAATGGGTTCGGGTTTTTTTCCCTGTAGATCATTTGGATCCCCCTGAAATTATTTTAAATCCTTTTGCAGGGGTTTGTGGGAGTTGTAGTCCCGTGCCTTGCATGCCTGTTCCTCCCTCTGCTCTGAGATCCCAGGACTGAACAGCTTTCCTTGGGGTACCACACAGGCTCGTGAGGGGAGGAGGCCATGGAAGTGAAGTTCAGGAGTTGTTGTCCAGAGGTGAAGATTAAAATAAGAGATATTCACACATTAGATGCCACTGCTGAGAGAATAAGGATCCAAGAACTAAAGCTGTGAGTTACCATGAGCTGAACAAAAAACTGTTGCTGTTCCTCGGGGAGTCAGAGCTGCAGCCCTGCTCGGTGCAGGGAGCCCCCAGCAGGTTTGCAGGGCTGGGGCAGGGTCACGGGTCTCTGCTCAGGGTCTGAGGGTTTACCAGGGGCCAGGCGCTGCCATCCCTCACTCCCCATCACTTTGCTGGGATACTGCTAAGAGCAAAATGAGAGATTCACTGATGAGAATGTGCTGAGCTATTTTTAGCAGAGGCTCATAAATCACTAATATCTCAAGTTTTTGTTTTGAAGTTTAAATTCAGACAATGGAAAATAGTGCTCCCAGATCAAGTAAACATTCTCTTTCTATTGACAGAAAAATAAACATGAGCTGCTTAAATATCTGTAGAGCATAATTTATTAATCACATGAGAATGAAAAACACAAGCTCACTGTGATCCTGAGAAAAGTATGAGTCTCGGGGGTGTACGAGGGGCTGGGAGAGGTCAGGCCTGTTAGGGCTGGAAAATGAAACAGTTGTGGTTTCCAGGCTGGGATGTGGCACGTAGAAGGCTTTGGTGTCTCCAGACTGCACTGCGTGGGGGATTCTTTGGAGGTGGTTCACGATGGAGGACCAAAAGGCTGCATGTATATATTTATTGAGCAGGTACACATAAAATACCTGTACTTAGAGACATCAAAAAGCTGCTGACCATCTCACACCTCCGGGCTGTGTTCACCCCCTAGACCTACCTGCAGTGACAGGCTGTTCCTGCAGAGCAGTTCTCAGAGCTGGTGGGGCTGCCAGTGCAGATTTGTGTGGATATGGATATCAGACCAGGCAGGATAAAAGATGGGTTCAAAATTGCAAACACTTTCTGGCAAGAGAAAACAGCACAATTTCCAGTTTGGAGCCGTTCAGCTTTCTCCTGAGAGCATATGCAGTATCTCTGGCATTGCATCGCTCCATCATTTTTAATTATCACTCCCCATCACCATCCAATGGCTGGGAATCCGTCACTGGATCTTTCCTGCCCTTGACTGCTGTGCTTGGAGCAGCAGCCCAGTGCTAGGGGGGTTGCTCGCCTCCTTCCCAATGAAAATCATCAGGGGTTGTGAGATGGGCACTGCAGACTCCAAAAGCAGAGGCAGAAACTCTCCGAGGCCGTTGTGTGCTGGCAGAGGCCCCTGGACACAGCTGTCCCAGGCTCTGTGCCCCTCCTGGTCACTGCACCAGCTGCTGCCTCAGGACAGCTCTCACTTTGTGTCATGCAAGGGCCAAATTGAAAATCTGATTTTATCTGCAAAGACTCTCAGAAGTGACTAAGTCATGGGTCTGCTCAACACATGGTCCCAAGCATATAAATCCATGAAGGAAAGCTTAGGAAAACAGTGAGTTAACTCTTATAAAACGTTTTCCATTTCCCATGGTACTGACATCAGTCGATTTCTGTTGTACTGGAAAAAAAAATCACTCAATCCCTGAGAAAACAAATAATTTAAATCCCAAGAACTGTGCTTTTCTTCTTTAGCAAAATCTCTGCAGAGACAGAGCTTTAGAGCTTTCTTTTGATTTTGGAGAGAATCAATTTAGAAAATAGTTGGAAGGTGGTTTCCAGTAGTCATAAATCCAAAAAGCTTTGACAGTTTTGTCTTTTCAATTACAAAATGAGACTTTACTTTGGTGATGCTTGCAATCAAGATCTGACTTTCCAAGCTCTCTCCAGGCACCTTCTAATTCCAACACTTCAGGCAGTTTCTTCAAAGAAAGGGCTCAAACCTCTTTTCTGCACATGACTTTCCAACTTTCCCCCCTTCAGCCACGGACATGCCAGATTTGCAGATGTGGTGATGCTTGGCATCTTCCAAAATAGCATCAAGCTGTGGAAGTGCTGGAGCAGCTGGCACAGAATCCACCTGGGGCACGTGCCAGATGGTTTCAGTGGCCACCCCCAGCTGGTTCCAGTCGTGGTCTCAGTGAAATGGGATTGGGATGAGGTTGGGCTGCCTGGTTTTCCTGTAGTGCAGCACTCAGAGGTCAGAACCACGGCCATGACCCTGCTGGCCTCTCCTGTGGCTCCTCAGAGAGCCCTGGTCCATGTGCAGGGGGGGAGTGCCCTGCTGGGGCCCTTCTGCAGGGCTGGGCTCACAGGGATGGTGTGCCCAGGGCTCCCAGGGATGATGTGCCCAGGGCTCCCAAGGCTGATGTGCCCAGGGCTCCCAGGGATGATGTGCCCAGGGCTCCCAAGGCTGATGTGCCCAGGGCTCCCAGGGATGATGTGCCCAGGGCTCCCAAGGCTGATGTGCCCAGGGCTCCCAGGGATGATGTGCCCAGGGCTCCCAAGGCTGATGTGCCCAGGGCTCCCAGGGATGATGTGCCCAGGGCTCCCAAGGCTGATGTGCCCAGGGCTCCCAGGGATGATGTGCCCAGGGCTCCCAAGGCTGATGTGCCCAGGGCTCCCAGGGATGATGTGCCCAGGGCTCCCAAGGCTGATGTGCCCAGGGCTCCCAGGGATGATGTGCCCAGGGCTCCCAAGGCTGATGTGCCCAGGGCTCCCAGGGATGATGTGCCCAGGGCTCCCAAGGCTGATGTGCCCAGGGCTCCCAGGGATGATGTGCCCAGGGCTCCCAAGGCTGATGTGCCCAGGGCTCCCAGGGATGATGTGCCCAGGGCTCCCAAGGCTGATGTGCCCAGGGCTCCCAGGGATGATGTGCCCAGGGCTCCCAAGGCTGATGTGCCCAGGGCTCCCAGGGATGATGTGCCCAGGGCTCCCAAGGCTGATGTGCCCAGGGCTCCCAGGGATGATGTGCCCAGGGCTCCCAAGGCTGATGTGCCCAGGGCTCCCAGGGATGGTGTGCCCAGGGCTGCTCAGGAGCTCTGCAAGGCCTGTGCTGTGCTCCCAGCTCACCTGGCCATGCCCTGGAAGCCAACACACCTGCCACTGCAAGGAAACACTTGTGGTACTTAGGAGAACCCAGCACTTAAATCCTCACTCCTCAAAGGGTAGAGATGGAAGTTTTTTCCCAAACTAGAAGACGAGATGGTGAAATCCTCCAGCTGCCTCTGAGCTTTGCTCTTGCTGGCTGGGAGGGCTGCCCTTCCTGTGCTGCCCAGTCTGTACCCTTCCACAGAAAGCTTCTGCTTTTCTTCAGGCTCCAGCATCTTTCCCAGCCCTCCTTTGCCCTCCCACTATCAGCAGGAGCCACGTGCACACCCCACCCTGCTTCATCTTTTGAGCAACTTCAGATGCAGAATTTTGAAGGGAAAAAAAAAGAGAGTTCTCTCAAACTGGACATCTCTGTGACCTTGAGTTAGTTTAAATAAACAATTGTCTTTTAAGGTCTTCCCACCAGTGAAAACCTGTCTTTCTGTCTGCCAGTGCAGTCCTTAGTGCTGCTGGTTTCACTTCCAAAAGCTGACAAGCAGAAAAACAAGGTCCCTTCTCCCTCCCCTCTTTCCCCTGGGTAAGTCCGGGCGGTTGCAGGATGGCTGAATTCCCCCTGCAGTTGCTTCCAGCGGGGTTTAGGCAACCTGGCTGTTATTTGGAGATCCTGCTCTTAGAGAGAGGAGCCAGGAGCCCCGGGGGCTGGGGCTGGGGAGGTGTGCAGGCAGGGACAGGCCCTGCCCTGGCACAGCTGGCTGCACACGCCGAGCCTGTTCCTTTACAAACTCGGCCGTTTCTGTCCAAACCAGAGCAACATTTTCTTGAAGGCTTTGTCATGTCCTCGTTTTTGAAACGGGAGGATGTAATTCAGAGGGAAGCAGTGACTCACCCCAGCCTGCACTGGTGGGAGCTGCAGGGTCAGCAGGAGCTGACCCCTTGTTTTCTGCCTCAGGAATGTGTCCTTCCCTTCTGCCTGCGCACTCTGCAGCTTGAGGAAAAGACCTCTAGGCAGCTGCTCAATGAATTTTCATCAGTCCAGGCAAGAGGAGAATAAAGAATGGAGAAACAGAGACAGGGAGGGGAATAAATCAGGAGGGGCATCCTGGGGGGTTATCCCAGAGAAGTTTAAAAGGAGCAGTGAGGGAGACTGAGTCTTGTTTGATGCACGCCTGGAGCTGTGGGAAAGGAAAGCTCAGTCCTTTTCAGGGAACCAGAGCTGCTCCATCTGCATAAATAAGGAGGGTTTCATCAGAGAAATGCCAAGTGTTTTGTCAGTTTTTCCTATTAATTGGGTAATCTTCGTGGGGCCCCAAACTTTGATCCAGATCAAACGGGGACAAGTCTGGCTATCAGGAGCAGGGGCTGCTTTCAAAGGAACGAGCTGTGAGCTGGACTTGCTGCTGAGTGTGATGGAGCAAATACCCGAGCCATGCACACAGCCCAGGACCTTGGGCCAAAAGACTTTAAATGGAGACATAAAACAGGAGGTGGGGATCTTGCAAAAGGAATTAAAGTAGATCTAAGGCAGCAAGAGACTTTGCAGGAGGAATTAAAATAAGATTAGAGCAAATTCTAATAAAGAGCTGTAGGCTTCAAAAAAAAGTTAAAGGAGCATCTGGAAGATTCCCAGAGAGGCTGTGAGAAGCCTTGCAGGCAGAGCTGAGTCTGTGCTGGGGAGGGCAGCTGGGCAGGGTGCAGCCCTCCCTGGGCACTGCAGAGCTCCTTTGCCATGGCAGAGCCTGCTGACCAAGGGAGCTGCAGCAGGAAGGGAAGGGGCTGGAAAAGCACCAACAAAAGCAAAGGAAAATGGGCAAAGAGCAATCGGACCCTGCCTGAAATGAGCCCAGCTAACTCAAGGCCAGGAACTTGTTGCAATTTTCTTTACTGCCAGCCCACGGAGGCCTTGAGGAGAGGTCAGACTCTCTCCATGCAAGCAGTCTTTGAGGGAAAAAAATCCCTGGGGGGACTGATTTGCTGAGCTCCAGAGCACAGAGCACCAGGAGCGTTCCCAGCCATGGGCAGCAGGCTGTCCCTGCTGGTGCTGCAGAGCTGGGGAGACAGCCCTGGAACCAAGGCTGGGCACTTAGAAAGAGGGACAAAAGCAAGCCCCCCTGAATTCCTGATATTTGCAGTGCCCACAGGGGCTTCCCAAGGGACCTCTGCTCAGCCTGGAGCACATTTGCTGGGTCTGACCTCTAAGTCAGGAGCCCAGAGCCACCCAGGAGTGTCTGGGGTCTGCAGCACAGCAGGGACATCCCTCTGCTGGCACTGGGACCCAGCCCTGAGCCAGGCGTGGGGTCTCAGAGGAGCAGGGACAGGGACAGCCCTGTGCTGGCACTGGGACCCCAGCCCTAAGCCGGGTGAGGGGTCTCAGAGGAGCAGGGACAGGGACAGCCCTGTGCTGGCACTGGGACCCCAGCCCTAAGCCGGGTGAGGGGTCTCAGAGGAGCAGGGACAGGGACAGCCCTGTGCTGGCACTGGGACCCCAGCCCTAAGCCGGGTGAGGGGTCTCAGAGGAGCAGGGACATCCCTGTGCTGGCACTGGGACCCCAGCCCTGAGCCAGGTGTGGGGTCTGAGAGGAGCAGGGACAGGGACAGCCCTGTGCTGGCACTGGGACCCCAGCCCTGAGCCAGCCCTCAGGAGGTGCAGGGAGGGCACTGCCCCTCTGCTCTTGCTGCAGCCCTGCCTGGGAAGGACAGAAAGTGGGACATGTGTGACCCTGCTCTGCTCTGGGGGCCACCAGGAGCCTTTGGGCTGAGTGCTGCCTGCAGGTGGGGGAAGGAAGGTGCTGCTCATGGCTTTCCTCGGGTACAGGATGGGGAACAAATCCTGGCAGCCAAGTGTGTTTCCAGGACTTGCACACTCATGATAATTCAATGAAGGACCAGGGAGCACTGGCACAAAGCTGGGCCCTAAGCCTTGGTTATTCTGTATGTCCAACACATTTGTTTTGATAAAGATATTGGCAACTTCTAGAGTCTTCCTGGTAATTGGATGCCAGTGTTGTACAAGGTCTCTGTTTCTGTGTGGTGAAATTTGGTGTTGTTGTCCTGCAGCAGGGACATCTCTGACTGACAGCACAGGAGCTCTGAACCGCTGGGAGCTGGGCAATTAGAGCCTATAAATGGCATCTCCTTTGGATGCTGGATCGTTTCAAGTGATTAAAGACAGATTAGGCAGGCACAACCAGCGAACAAAGGGCAGGCTGGCAGGGGTGTAGCCCAAGCTGGTGCTTTGCTGCTGCAGGAGCCTTCCTGCTGGTGGCCAGGGCTGGTGTGTGAGGAGCAGGCTGGAGCCCTCCTGGCTGATGGGGTGAGGGGAGATGGAGAGGGCTGAGGGGCCAGGGACCACATAGCTGAGTGCTAAAATCAGAATGATGTCCTGTGCTCAAACAAATGAACAGTGGCCCTCTCCTCTCCCTTCCAGCCCTCGCAACTTTGCCTGCAATGTGCTCTGGCAACACTCATGCCTTGTTTGGCTGAAATAATTCCTGAAATTTGGCTTGTGAAATCCTCCCTCCTCTCATCAAGGCAAGTCAAATGACCTGAATGCTGAGCAGAAGAAACCCAAAGCCAGGCCATGTGATGAATGTCTTGTGCAGTACTTGTGTAGCTCTTCCACCCCACCTGTCCCTGTCCCTGCAGTCTGGGCATGTCCTGGCTGTGGCACGGTGTCTTCTGACAGTCCCACAGCTCTGCAGGCCTTGTTCACAGGGGCTGCTTCTGCTCATTAATCTTTAAACTGTCTGGTGACTCTTGTTGCAAGAATCACATTTGGTTGCTTATCAGCCTGTCAAAATTTCCCTTGGTGGCTGCTTCAGTAAACTCAGACAGAACTTATCAGCTGCCCTTGCTTCAGGCCTCTGCAGGACTTACTAGAACAACAGATATGGTGAGAAATTCAGTGTGAGAGTTGGGGTGGTTGGCAGAGAGCATGGCTCTCACAGCAGGGACTGTGTTGGGAGGCTCTCCCAGGACTCAGGGGAAAGTTGGGGTGTTTGCCTTTCTGAATCCCTTCCCCACATCTCAGGGGAGCTGTTGTGTGTCCAGAGAGCAGCTGAGGAGCCAGGAGGGCACCTCTGCTGTCAGCACCTCCTGCCAACCCAAGTCCCTGACCCTGGGCAGGCCCTGAAAGGCTTCTGGGTACCAAGAGATGTGCACTGATGGAGCTTCTGTGCAGGACCTCAGGCAGTTTAACTGTCTGCTCATTTTTCTTGAATAACATCTCTGGGCCAGGAGATTCCATCTACAGCAGCTGAATTTTCAGTGAGCTGGGCAGCACGTGGGGTTTCTGTTGCACCCCTGTTTTGGGATGCTCCCCAGACTCTTCCAGGCTCCCACTGGCAGCAGCAGCAGCAGCAGCCAAGCCCCAGGCTCTGAGTGCTGCTGCCTCCCCTGCTGTGCTGCAGCCCAGCCCTGCCCACCAGGCTCTGTGCCTCAGTCAGCTGTGCTTCCCTGGCAGTGCTCTGCCATGGCCTGATCAAAGACACACAGGCCTGAGACATGATCTGAATCCTGGTCTACCTGCAAGAAATGGAAATATTTCTTTTTTTCCCTTGGAAGTCTGATAGCACCAGGAAATGCCTTTGTGGCAGCAAATGTCGTTGAAGGAAACTCATTAGCCCAGGACCAGGCTGAAATATAGTGGGGAATATCTGGATTTCTTTGAATTTCGGGCTTATGATGCTTTTGTACCCAATTCATTTGCAGTGAATGTGCTCCACAGGTTTCCAAACCGTTTGTCTGAACGTTGCAGGCACACAGGAGATGCCACGAGTGATAGCAGGGGTCATTTCCCAGTGCTGTGTCTTGGGGAGGGAATGCTCTCCAGCAGTGCTCGCTGAAAAGGGCATTGGGAGGTTTCCATGACAGCTCCTTCCCACTGCTGGAGCCACAGGCTGTGACTGGGGACACTTTAAAAGCACAAGAAGGAAAATGCAGACACCCTCCTCATTTGGAGCCTGCAAAGCCTGCAGGGCCATTAGTGGACCTGATTTTGTTGGTGGTGATCTCCAGTTCAGCGTTGGGAGCAGCTTGGAAGGGCTGGGGATGCAGGCCTGGCTTCTCCCTGCAGAGAGGGGCTGGGCTGGACCCCCGGGTGTGCAGGGCAGGGGGCTGTGAGCACCCCTGCCCTGCAGGTCCTTGCTGTCCCCAGGGCTGCAGGCAGTGCTGTCCCCAGGGCTGTCACTGCTCGGGCAGCCAGCAACAGCAGAGTACAGCGGAAAAGGGCAGCACTGAGCAGGACACAGACCTGCTGGGGCTGCTGCAGCCCTTTTATCCCCTCAGTATTCACTCAAGTGGGCCCTCCAGCAGATATTTTTTCACCCACAGTGAATAAGCATGAGATTTTTCCCTGTTTGCAGCTGGAAGGGCCCTTGGCAGCGGGGTCTGGGGAGCTCAGTGCCTCGGCAGGCAGAGGAGCAGCTCTCCAGGGTGAGACATGGAAAACCCTCCCAAGTCCTCCCAGAGAGAACAGGACACGTCTTTGTGCCTGGAGAACCACTGAGGGTTGGCAGCTGTCAGCACCCCAGTGCTGAGGGACCAGACAAAAGGGGCACTGTTTGCCAGCACATCCCAGCACACCCCAGCACATCCCAGCACATCCCTGCCCATCCCAGCCCATCCCTGCCCATCCCAGCACATCCCTGCACATCCCAGAACATCCCCGCACATCCCTGCCCGTCCCAGCACATCCCTGCCCATCCCAGCCCATCCCTGCCCATCCCAGCACATCCCTGCACATCCCAGAACATCCCCGCACATCCCTGCCCGTCCCAGCACATCCCTGCCCATCCCAGCCCATCCCTGCCCATCCCAGCACATCCCTGCACATCCCAGAACATCCCCGCACATCCCTGCCCGTCCCAGCACATCCCTGCCCATCCCAGCCCATCCCTGCCCATCCCAGCACATCCCTGCACATCCCAGAACATCCCCGCACATCCCTGCCCGTCCCAGCACATCCCTGCCCATCCCAGCCCATCCCTGCCCATCCCAGCACATCCCTGCACATCCCAGAACATCCCCGCACATCCCTGCCCGTCCCAGCACATCCCTGCCCATCCCTGCCCATCCCAGCTCCAGAGCAGCCCCGGGGCCGGATTTCTGAGCTGCTGGAGCAGCAGGAAGGGGATGTGCTCAGGGCATTGCATAAGCTGGGCACTTGCAGACGCAGGCGAGTCCTGGTGCTGATGTCAAAGAGCAGAGCTCAGCTGGAGCCAACGTAAATCTCCACCTACGAGGGATCAGCATGCGGTGCCAAAACTCTGGAGTGTTTTCAGGGCACCAGGAAAATATTTCAGGGTTGTTTTTTTTCTTCTTGCATTTGGAGAGCTGAAGTAAATAGTGGCGTGAAGCAGCTGTCTCAGAGCTGAGGACTGTGCTGGCCAGGCTCTTTGGCAGCTGATGAAGTCACAGGGGCTTCGAGGGGGGAGGTTATTTCTGCACGTGAGGCTTGGCCACAGGCTGGTTTCAGGGAGCCTGTTCAGATACTCAGGTTGAGACTTTCCCAGTGTGGGCCCAGGTCTGATGGCACTGCAGGCCCCTGTGATGGTGATCCCAGACTTTCTCTGCTGGGGGACCCCAGCAGTGGGGAGAGGAGCCAAAGCTTCCAGATGCCCTGTCCTCCCAGCTGGGGAGCCTCGTGTCAGCAGCCTCACACAGGGACAGTGCCCCTTGCAGAGCCTCAGAGCCCAAAGACACTTTCTGATGTCCCAGTGAGACTCAGCCACGCTGTAACAGGTGAAAGGAGTGGTTGTTTCCCTAGGGAGGGAATCTGTGTCCCTGTGATCTTCAGCTCAGCCTCCTGGCAGGAGCAGCTGTGGAGGAGCCAAGCCCCAGGTGGATGGCAGCATCCAGGTACACGACACGTGCTGGGTCGAGGCGAGATGATTCCCCCTCCAAGGGCACTTCTGCAGCACAGAACCCCTTTGAGCAGCTGTGCTGAGATGTGGCAGCCTGTGCAGCGTGGGAGATGGGCAAGATGGGCAGTGGCTCCTGCCTCCACCAGCGACCTCTCCTGCTGGAGCTGCAGCGAGGTCCTGGCTCACAGGGCAGCCCAGGAGCACTGCTGGCCCCAGTCCCGGGCTGGGAGCACTTCGGGGCAGGGCCCTCTGTGCTTTGGTGCCTTTGGATCAGCCCCTGCTGGGCTGGCCCCGCAGTGACTCCTGTTAAAACACCTCCTGTCCCGGGGCTGCCGCCGGCTCCCTGGGCTCCCCCCCGTTCCCTCATGGCAGGAGGGGTGGGCAGAGAGCCCCGCAGTGTTCGGGGTGCCCGGGGTGCCGGGGGTGCCCGGGGTGCCCTGCCCTCCCGCCCCCGCCGCTGCCGAGCCAGCGCTCCGTCCTCTTGCCCGACGGCGAAAAAGGAATTATTTATGGCTGCTGCATATTTCTGGGCCTGACTGCCAAAAATGGCAAGCAGCACTGGGGACACTGGAGGGGCACGGCAGCCGGAACCCCCCGGCCTTCCCGCCGTGTCCCTGCCCGCAGTGGGAGGGGGCGTTCGGGGGGAAGGGGCTGGGGGTCCTGGGGGTGTGGGGGATGAGCTGCTCGGGAATTACTGAACGTTTCAGTGCAGTCTCTTTTTCCCTGAAGTACTTCTTATAAAAAAAACCCAACCCTTTATTTTAGCTCTCTGTAATGGATAAAAATAGCTGATGTGTTATAAGGAGGCAGAGGCGTGCCCGCCCCGAGGATGGCTGTCCTGGTTCCCGGCCCGCCGCTCGGATCGCACCAGCGCTGCCAGGTGGCTGCGGAGGGACGAGCTGCCTTCGGGAAGGAGGGGCTCAAAACACCCATTAGAGGTGTCTGTCCCCTGGGAAGAGAGCAGAAGTTATTCTGAACAGAAATTGGATCATGTCTGCTTAGATACGGTGTTTTGCTCCGTGTTTTCCTGTCGGCAGGAGGCTGTGGGAGAGCAAAATGGGAGCAGGGACTGCGGTCCCACCAGCTGGGAACAGTCCTGGGTTTTGGAGATGCTCAGACCTTGTCCAGGGTTTTATTGGGGTAGGACTGTGTCCCAGGAAAAGGGGGTTTACTGTTGGAGTCACATAACTTAGCTAAAAACTTTGGTTTTGTTAAGAAATCTGCCAACAGAACCACAACATTTCAGTCACATCTTCAAATTAAGATGCTTTGTGGGCTGTGTTAATTTAGTCTGAATTCCCCACTGGAATAGCCCAAATGAACTGATGGTCTTGTTTTGTTTAATTTTATGTTAAATACGGATATTGTATTTAACTGTAATTTCGTTATTACAGTTAATATTCATATCATGCATACTAATCTCGTTAAAGCACGGCGTTTCACTGACTCAACTTTTCCTTCAACTTCATTCCATGGGAAATTTCAAGATTTGGAGCTTTTTCTCTCCAAGGCAGGAGGATTTTATTATCTAAACCTGTAATAACCCGGACTTCCTGCGGCTGGCAATTGTGATTTTCTGCCAACACGGCTCCGTCGGGGCCGGCTGCAGCCGCGCTGCCGGGCCGTGCCGTGCCGGGCTGTGCCGGGCTGTGCTGAGCCGGGCTGTGCCGAGCCGGGCTGTGCCGGGCTGTGCTGTGCTGAGCCGGGCTGTGCCGGGCTGTGCCGGGCTGTGCTGTGCCCGGGCTGTGCCGTGCCGTGCTGGGCTGAGCCGGGCTGTGGCGGGCTGTGCCGTGCCGGGCTGTGCCGGGCTGTGCCGGGCTGTGCCGTGCCCGGGCTGTGCCGTGCCCGGGCTGTGCCGGGGCCGTGCTGGGCGGAGTGTGAGGGGACACAGCGGGACACAGCGGGACACAGCCTCTCCGCAGTCCCGGGACATTCCTGCTCATGAAGTCCTGCTGATGTCCGGCCACCTGATGGTGGACTACGGTTGAGGTTGCAGGACTACGGGGGCAAGGCCGGGATGGACACTTCCCTGCCCAGACATTCGTGATGCTGAACCTGTATCGCTCCCGTTTCCCTGTAAGTGAGAGTGGGAAGTGCCATCCCTGACACCCTGCCGAGCGGCGGTGCCGCGCAGCGCTGCGAGCGCGGTCACTAATGACCTGCTAATGAGGGAGAACGCCATCAGCCACCGGCAGTCTTGGGCTGCCGCTTCCTTAGGATAATACAATCCAAGCGTGCAGGCTGTGAGCCTGCAGTCTAACCCTGCTGCCACAAACAGGGACATTAATCGCGTATATTGGGATTTATCTCATCATAAAATTTGTCAGCTTGCAGAGTTTCTGAGGGCTGGTGCTGCAGAGCCTCCGTGCTGCCTCCTGCCGTGGCTGCAGCACCGACCCCAGCAGGAGCCCAGGCACCTGCACAGGGAGCAGCCCCCTGTGCTCTCCCTCTGCTCACAAATTAACATCCCGCCCATTTCCACAGCCCCGAGTGGGCACAGGAGTGGGTGAGTGCTTCTGAGGTGGTTTCTTTGCTGGGCTGATGATAATAAATCCCTCCCCAGCATTACATGGGAGGTCATTAGGCAGGTGCAGGCACGGAGGAGCTTGGCTGGCTCCTCTGTCCCTGGGCCCTGCCCTCGGTGTGGTCACTGCCTGCAGTCTGTGGTGGCACCGGGTCACCTGCAGAAACGCCTTTAGCCCAGGAATCTCAGGAGGGGGCATCAGGCACCCAGTGGTGGCTTTGCCAAGGTCACCTGAGGAGCCTGGCAGTGCACAGAAGGGCCAGGAGTGCCCCAGGTGCTGGGTCCTCCCCTGGGCTTCCTCAGGGATTGTAAAGGAGCAGGTTTTGAAGAATAATATTCCATCTGAAAGCACAACTTCGTTGGATTTGTTTTGGAGAGACACTAGTTAAACTTATTTTTTGTGCTTCTCTTTCTTCCTCACATCAGACAAACCCTCTCCCGTTTCCAGAGCGAGCAGTGTGAAGGTTCAGCATGTTTATTCCCTTGGCTGCTCCAGCATTGGAAACAAACTAATGTGGCATTGCTTTAACAAAACCTTTCTGCAGTGCTGTTCTGGGTAAACCTCAAAAATGTGATTTCTTCCTTTCAGTTGGAATCAGAAGTTCTGTTTTCCTGACCTGTCCCGTTGCTCTAAGAGCTGACTGCACATCAGTGCAGTACACATTCCAGGGAGCCATCCTTGGAGTGTGAGTGTGCACTGAGTGCCTGTGCAGACAGACCCCATCCTTTGCTTAGCATCTCTTCTGATAGTTTTGCAAGACAATATCTGTGTTTATTTTGAAGTCCTGTGTTGGTAATAGCAGTTCATCTGATGATCAATTTTAGCTCACAGCCTGCTGCTTTGTGTTGTGGATTTCTGCCACTGCCATTTATTGGGATTCTGTCTCCTATTAACAGGTTATTGTGAACCATCTTTCACTGTCAGGATTCAGTCCTGGAGCTCTTACTCTTAGAAAATCCTGCAGATTTGTCCTTCCTCGCTAGAGTCACTCAAAACAGCCCCAGCTCTGGAAGCAACAGGGGTGTGGTAGAATTTATTTGGAAAGGGGATTTGTTTGTTTAATCCTGGGGAGCATGTATTTAACCATTACTTGAACCATGCAATCCGGAACCTCTCCATCGGAGGCTCCTTTTGCTCTGTTCTCAACATTCAGTGGGACGTGCTTGAATTCCTTCTTTCCCCCCTAAACTGTTCAGAACTCTTCTGCTTGAAAACTGAGATATTGGTATCCCAGTATTCGCTCTCCCTCACGAGGAGAGAGTTGCAGGATGGCCTTGAGGGGATCCTGCTCCTGCAGCTGGGTCAGGAGCAAGTGCCAAATCTCGGGACAGGACCTTTGTTCCCAGAGACCTGAACCCTTCCCCAGGCAGGCTCAGGAACTCGGCGAGCGAGGCTGCCCAGAGCGGTGGAGTCCCCATCCCTGGAGGGGTTTGAAAGCTGTGCAGATGTGACCCTTGGGGACATGGGTTAGTGGTGGCCTTGACAGTGCTGGGTTAGTAATTGGACTTGATGATCTTAGAGGTCTTTTCCACCCTAAATGATTCTAAGATTCTAAGAAGCAGATGTAAATAGAAAAGGCTGACAGAAATCCCATCAAAACATAACCGTGACAGACAAGCTAGGAGCAGCAATGAGGCTTTATTTACATGCTAATCAAATCAATCCTGCCTCGTCAGCCACGTTATCTGGATTGAAAGAGGCTATAAATACACGGGAGCTGAAGGAAGCTCCAGAGAAGAATGTGTCTATTTTGGGTGCGGTTTTGCCATTAATAGGAGATCCGTGCTCTGTACGAGACCCGAGGAAAAGTTTCTGCCCCTGCAATGCTCAAACCTCAGTCCGGCCAGCTGTGAAGTGCCTCTTGTTATTTCCTTGCCCTGCCTGTTTGATAGAGCACTTTTGTGACACCCTGTGTCCCTTCTGTCACATACCGCGGCTTGCTCCGTGTCCCTGCTCTCGCTGTGCGAGTTTGCTGCTTGCCGGGCACGGCTGAGCCCCAGCAGCCCAGGGCTCGGCGGCACAGGGGCTGCGGGAGTGGAAATGCCTCCCCTGCTCTCCTCCTCCCCCCTTTACGCATTTCCATTGCCACTCAGAAAAAACTTCCATGCTACACTGCTTTACTGGGAAAAGGGTTTTCTAAAAGCATTCATAAATAGAATTGAGGGCATGGGAGGAGCGAGCTGCAACCATAAAACAGATGGGGTTTTTTTCAATGGACAGTGTTTGGATAAAATTTAACTTGGAGAATTTCACTGTTTGAGAAAGGGCATTTCCCATCAGAGAATATTTCTTCTGCTCCTCTCCTATCGTATCCATTCCTATCACGTCGGCAGATGAAGAACAGAGGATGTAACACCAGTCTTCAAACTGGGTATTTTGCCTCAGCTTTAATGGAGTTAAGACTACACCTTTGATTTCTGAGAAAAGCCAAGCTAAAAGGCAGTGGTGGGTGCTGGTGTGTAACAGATACTGTGCGGTATGTGACAGAGTTAATTCAGTGTTTAGTTAGTTTGAGTAACAGGAGAAAGGCAGAAAATTGCTGCTTCCTTTGCAATGTGATTCACTGTCGGTGTCCTAGGCACGGAGCAGCGTGCGTTGGTTAAGATCATCAAACTTAGAAACACACATGGATGTCAGCAGCAGACAGCTCCAGAACCTATCTCAGCTCACTTGCCTCTGCATAATTTCAGTGGCAGATTGGGTGGGTGCTTGATAACCAATCTCTTGAACCACAGGAGAACAAGCACATTGCTCTGCAGTAGCTGTGTACAAATGGACTGGGACTTCAGTGCAGGCTGGCTGCTCTCCTGGTCCTGCTTTCTTCGGAGACCCCTGGAACTCCCAGTTCTGGCATGGGAGGCAGCTCCCGGGGCACAGAGGGGCAGAGAGGAGCAGAGAGGAGCAGAGAGGAGAAGCTCCCAGGGCAGGGAGAAGCAGGTACCAGGACAGAGAGGAGCAGAGAGAAGCAGAGAGGAGAAGCTCCCAGGATAGAGAGGAGCAGAGAGGAGCAGCTCCCGGGGCACAGAGGAGCAGAGAGGAGAAGCTCCCAGGGCAGAGAGAAGCAGGTACCAGGACAGAGAGGAGCAGAGAGAAGCAGAGAGGAGAAGCTCCCAGGGCAGAGAGGAGCAGAGAGAAGCAGCTCCCGGGGCACAGAGGAGCAGAGAGGAGCACAGAGGAGAAGCTCCCAGGGCAGAGAGGAGCAGAGAGAAGCAGCTCCTGGGGCACAGAGGAGCAGAGAGGAGAAGCTCCCAGGGTGGCTGCCCTGGGCACTCTCCAGCTCTTCCCTGGCACCTGGAGACTGACACAAGGCATTGAGCTGCCTTGGCTTCACCCACGGCTCCCTCCTCCTTCATCCCCTGCCCTGCTGAGAGGCCAGGCCCTTTCAGGAGTTCTTTGTGCACGCTCTTGCAGCCCCATGAAATTGCCTTTTCCCTGATGGCTCCATGGAGCAGGAAGCCATCCACTGAAATTTTACCAAACCAAAGCTGTGGGGAAGACAGCCACGCAGGTTTTGCTCAGTCAGGTACTTTTCATGCACATGCTGTCCAAGTGGATCCTCAGTTCCCATCCTCCTTCTCCTGAGGGTGAAGGCTGTCTCCATGCCCCAGACACAGCCTGACTTCTCCTTCCACCTCCTCCATGGGCTTCCCTCCCTGTGTCTCCTGCAGACGCTCTCGGAGCCCCTCCTCCTCCCCCAGCTCATTTGCAGATATTTTTTCTCTGCTTGCTCTAAATAAAAATAGGCCAGTTGTAAGTAATTTATTATGCAATGATTTTACTATATTTTGCCAGACATAAAATCATACAGTTGTAGCAAATTTTAGTTTTGAACAAGTAATAGTTCCACTCCAGCTGTTACAGCTCTTCGTATAAGTTGCCCTTGAACATTTTTCAGAGTTCTCAAATATTGTTCTTCCTGAAATAAATGAGCAAGTCAATGAAGTGTTTCTTTTTCTTTAGAAGAAACAAAATCTTGGAGTATGACAAAATATTAAGCACCAACAGAGATTTCGTCACATCATGAAACTTCTTCCAACCAAAACCCAATCAAACTTCCACTTTCTATGTGGGTTCAGCAAATATTAGGGCTACCTTGGATCTTAAGTTTTAGGAGCAGAAGGTTTGAAATATGGGTGCCTTAAACAGCTGTTCAGCTTTTCTGAGCGTGTGGGGTTCAGCTGAGCTCTGTGCTGGGGGAGCTGCGTTTGGGCTCTCCCTCCTCGCCCCCTCTGCACACAGACATCCCAGCCTCTGGCTCTCCACACCCAGTGCCCCAAGCCGGACTGGGGGGAAGGACTGTGCTGCCCCAGGCTGCAGACACTCTGACTCAGCCTGGTTTTTGTGTGTGTAACCTCAGCAATGCCCTCTCTGCGCTTTTCGTGTGTGCACAATATGGGCGGAAAGGGAAAAGCACTTCTGTCAAATTCCATTTCGCCCTACAAGCCTCTAGAGATGTATTTTTTTTAAGTCAATGCAACTTGGAACATCCTGTAGGCTCCATTAGAAAGGGGCAGCTGAGCACTGCTGCTGCTCTTTCCCTGCTGCAGTGACCCAGGAGGACACGGAGGCTCCTGCTGTCCCCTCTGCAGGGTCCCCTCACGTGGAGCGCTGCCCCTCCCAGTGCTGCTCTGCTCCCAGAGCGGGGCGAGCACTCTGTGAAAAGGATCAGTGTTTCCTTTCTGGGCTGATGAATGAGCACAGACACGAGACAGACTCAAATCCAGCCTCAGGAACCAGAACGTGTCCATCTTTGCTCTCCTCTTCTGCTTCCCTTGCATGAGCCTCCTCCGCAGCCTGAAACAAATTTGCAAAATCTATTTTCAGCCTCACAAGGCAACACGATCCCTATCAGCTCACATTTGTCAACCCAAAATATGTTGATTGGTTAAAAATTACAGAGCAAACCTTACTGGAAGTAAACTGTGGGAACTTCAGAGCCATTCATTTTTACCATCTACAGAGCTGATACTATTTTTACCACTAAACATTAAGATGTTCTTTAGTGCATAGACTATGCTAATGACCATGTGCAATTACTGGGAACATACAGGCAAAGGCTGTTTTATTCTGCAACTGCAGTAATGAAATGTGCATAAATTTGGTACATTTTTGGGAAGCAGGCATGTTTGAAATGAACGTTTTTCACCTCTGTTAGTTAGAGCTCAGATGGCTTATTAGTGCTGGATAGCTGACGTGTGACAAATCCATCTTTACTGGGAGCAAAAGAGGTTGGCTTTGGTTCTGCAGAACTCAGTTTCCTTTCCGTGCTGCTGCTCCACGTTGTCACTCAGCACCACGGTGGGGATCCCCGGGGCTGCTCTGTCACCCATGGTCACGTCAGCCACGAGCGACTGGCCTCCACCTCGTGCCCCCAGACCCCTGTGGGGAGCAGTCCTGTGCTGCTCTGGCCCACCAGGAGCTTCCTGGGGCAAGGGGAGGGAGAGGAGGGGAGCAGCTCAGAGTGGGTGTTTGGCACAGAACACATCCCTTTTGGCCAGCACCGTGAGTCTGCTGTGTCCTCAGACACTGCACTGCCAGCAGCAGGTTGCCACATTGCTGTGTCTCATTGCCAGCCTGGAATCCCTCGGAGGTGTTCAGGGAGGGTCACTGGCAAAAGAGGTTATACAGAGTCTCTGTTGGTCCAGCAGTAAATTCTTCATTCTGCCTTAAACATTTTGTTGCCTTTGCCTCTCTCTGGAGGACGTGGGTGCCTTCTGGAGAGCTGTTTGCTCGCTGGAGAACAGAATTGTTCTTTTCATACGAAGACAAGAGTGCTTCAGGCTATAAATTATATCAGTAAAAGTGTAAAACATGCATCATCCTCATCCAGAGTCCGAGGAGCACCCGTGTCACAGACCAGACTGCTAAAATTACAGCTGCCTTTTAATCTCATGCTCTTACTCTGTAACATAATTTGATTTTAATGTAACATTTTATGGTCCGTAGTAGGAGGCAGTCCCACCAAATTAAAATCTCTGGAGTAATGAAAATCAGCTTTGTTTTATTTTGTTTTGAATTTCACTTCTTGCTTTGTGTAGCACAGGGTGTCCTGGGGCCAGTTCAGCCAGCACAGCCAGTGTCACCAGAGGGGCACAGTGCAGGGTGCTGGCTGTGGCTGCCACACGGGCAGCTCTTCTCCAGCACAGGGGTCACACACCACTGGGCCTTCCTGGGCCAGTGATGCAGCAGGAGGATGTCAGGCTGCAGTGTCACAGAGCCTTTGTTTGGAAGTGTCTCCTGTCTTGGTTGGAGATCAGGTCAGGTCCCTCCCGTCTCTGGCAGCTCGTGGCTCTCCTGGGCCCTGCTGCTTTCAGCTGCTGGCAGCTCTCAGCTCCCTGGTGCTCCTCTGGCTGTTGGCAGCAATGGGAGTCACTCCTGTCTGCCCTGCTTGGGAACATCCAGCGGCTTCCCAAAGCATCTCTTCTGGCTGAATTAGTCCCACTTGGCTCAGAGCTGAGTGAGCAAAGCTGGTGGAGGAACAAGACAAATCAGGGAAGGAGATGCTGTCAGCCAGGCACTGATCTAAGAGACTCAAGATCAAGGCTTGATTCAAAAGAAAAGTTGCTCTGTGCAGCAGTTCCCCAGGTGTGAGACTCAGATCCTGGCCCTGCCTTTTCCTAACCTGAAAGATTCCCACTCCTCAGCAGGAGATTGGGCCACGTCCATAATGATGCATGGCAGAAGGATGACAGAGAACTGGCCTGTTCCTCTGTGCCTTCACTCCTGCCAGGCCGGACCAGACTATTGAAAGAAAACAAGCCCAGAATATGCATGGTTTTGAAGAGAAAAGTGGAGCAGTAAAGCTGTTCAGACACAGCAGAGAGCTCAGGACACACTGTATTTTGGGAAGGCTGCTCAGCTACAAGTCAAGTTCAGGAAACTTTGCTGCTATGAAACATTTTAGTTCTGCTTCCCATCTAAAATGCTGACAGGTCACAAAAGGCTCTTCCTTCCAGCTGTCTAGGGCTGGAAAGCACCACCACACTTTGCCAGCGTGCCCTGGCAAGAGCCTGTGGGGCTGTGCCTGCTCAGAAAGGAGGTTGTCTGCAGAAATTCCTGGGTTTGTTTCCTTGAGGAAACACAGGCAAATGACAGGGATACGTTTTTGGAGAGGCTCTTGTGCAGCAGTTACTGTTGGAGAACTCTAAAGAAGGGGCAGCTCTGGAGGAAATAAAAGTGACATTCACCTCCAAGACATTTTGCACTGCTGGTCAGGTTCTTCCTGCCAGTCTCTGAATCATTATGATAATAATAAAGTAATGATAGGAATAAACTGGGGCCATCTGCAGGGGGACATCAACCATTTATCCACTGTCCTTATTAGTTCAACAAATTCCTCATTATGGCAAGAAAAGTAACAAATATTCTCAGGTCATTAATTTTATGTTGAGCTCATCATTCACCACTGTATTTTCTGTCAGGCCAGGGATTTTTACCCAAAGCAGTCTCATGTGTGTTTTCCCATGAATTTTCAAAACTGTCAGTGCCCGAGGGATAAGGCAGTGATGTGGAAAATAGCCAGCCCCTGTGTGATTTGTCCTCATGATGATGCCAGAGGCTTTCGGGTTCAGTAAGGATAAAATAAATGTTAAGTCCAGTTTTGAAAGGCTTTAATGGCCCTAATTCCTATGCAAATGCCTAACAGCCCTACCTGTTAGTCCAGCTGGGAAATAAGTACCTAAATATTTGGTTGTTTCTTGGCATATGGACTGAGCTGTGGCTCCCTCCAGGGCAGAGCAAAGGATGGCCAGGAGGGACCAGGACACCTTGGCTCTGAGCAAAGACAGCAGCTCAAACACAACCTTTTCTTTCTATGAAATCTTCACACTTCTCTGAAAGACTCAAACAGGATCTGGCTGTCTGACCTCCAGTTATTTCAGCTGCTGCCTCTGAGGATTAGCTCCTGTGTTTTGTTTTGTGCTGAAGCTGCTGTGAAAAGCTGGAGCCTGTCTGAATCCAGGAGTCGTTTGAAAGGAGGGAGGGCACAGGGCACCCTGAACGTCCCCCAGCCACTGTGGGTCCCTTCCAGCCTCTTCCAGCCTTTCTTCGTCTGCAAGAAAGGAAAGAGGTCAGAAGGACCTTGGAAATTCTCATTTTTAGCTGGCCAGGAGGTCACTGCCCTTTCCATGCAAAGAAGGTTGTGGGAGTTGCTGGCACAGAGTTATTTTGTACAGCTTTTGACTAGAAATAGAAAACTCAGATAGAGCTGTTCTGACCCTGATCTTGTGTGCACAAAACCACTCAGCTTTCCGTCTGTGGCACAGAAGGTGATGGGCCTTTCTTTTCTTTGTGAAAATGCCTCTAACTCAGACTTTACCTGGAAACTGTGGAAAACAGAGTCCCTTGTCCGAGGGCAAGCAATTCCTGTTAGAGTTTGCCTGGAGGGTGGACACAGGATCTGTGTCCTCTGAACTCGAGTGAGGGAACCTGTAACTCTTTAAAACGGGCTGATTTTCATTTTCACTTGGCACGGTCTTGTTTTCAGTGTCACTGCTTACAGGATGTGTAATGACTCAGGGAGACACTCCTGTGTCTGGGGAGAAGGTGTTTTTGGCTCAGGGGCCAGGCCCGTGGCTGGGGGATGCAGCTCTCTCCAGCACAGCCCGGAGAGCCCGAATTTCCCAACACAGATGGAAAGAAAAAAGTCCTTTGTTTAATGCAAGGCAGGAAAGGAAACTTCCAGTACATGATTGCTGCTGTGTTTGTATTGTTTGCTTTAGACGTTTAAAGCTTGTGAAACTCCTGGGAGGGGGCTGTGGTCAGCGCCTTTGTCATCTTGCACATTTTGGCTCATGGTGAGGAGCCAAGAGCCACAAGGGAGCTGGGCTGAGCTAGCAATGAGATCCCACTGAGCTCCCAGGCATTCCAGTGCCTGTTCTGCTGCCGGGGCAGGGAGCAGGCAGAGCCTGGGGAGGAGCACACGGTGCCTCAGGGCTTGTCCTGCTCCTCTGCCCATGGTCCCTGGGGGCTGAGCACCGATCCTGCCCTGTGCTGCAGTCCTGCTCCCCTGTGTGCAGTCCTGTCCCCTGTGTGCAGTCCTGTCCCCTGTGTTCAGTCCTGTCCCCTGTGTTCAGTCCTGTTCCCCCTGTTCAGTCCTGTTCCCTTTTTTTCCCTGTTCAGTCCTGTTCCCCCTGTTCCCCCCAGGGAACTCCTGTCCCCTGTTCAGTCCTGTTCCCTGTTCAGTCCTGCTCCCTGGCCCCTTCCTGGGGCAGCTCATGGATGTGGTCAGTGCCATCTCAGCAGCAAGGCTGGTTGCAGCTGGTCATGGAAGAGGCCGAGGGAGGAAGAATTTCCCTTTTCCCTCCTCAGGGCACCCTGTGTGAAGGGAGAAGGAGCAGGGGGCAATGAGGAAGGCAAAGCCACGTTTTCATTTCCAGAGGAGCAGGGCAGAGGGGTGCCATGGTCCCTGGCCCACAGCCCGGGGGACACGAGGAGAGCTCTGCCCAGGGAATCCCCGGGCTCCCAGGCACGGACAGTGCCTGCAGAGGAAGCTCAGCTCTGCCCACACACCAGGTTGAAGTGGCAGCAGATGGCCAAGGGCTCCCAGGTGTGTCCCCAGGTGCTGGGCCCTGCCTCTGCCATCCTGGAGGACCCGCAGCAGAGCGGCCACCAGGTGCCACCAGGGCCAGCTGGGAGGCCAGGCCTGCTGCTGAAGGTGCTCATGACTGCCCTCCCTTTAAGGAAAAAAGTGTTTATGACCAAGAAAGACTTTGGGATTGATAACCCTAGGTCTCCTATTTTAAGACCTAGGAACAATGTGATGCTGTAGAAATGCTGTTTGGGAACTTTCTGGCAAAATATTTTTGTTGGAAGATGAGTGTTGAAGCTGAAGCTGATACAGGAAAATGACAGTTTGCAGGGCTCCCTTTTGGAGACAGATTTAAAGCAGGAGTTAAGAGAAGTTTAGAAATTATTTTCTGATGTGTGATTCAAAACAGCTTTGACAATAAAACTTCCACTAATTTATGCTAAAAATTAATATTTAAAATTAACCTTTTTATGTTACAAAAAATATTTTGAAACTATAGAGATCAGAAATTTTGATTATCTTGCTTATATGTTTTTTTTTTCTTGTTTTCTGATGTAGACTTAAGTTTTCCATCACTCTCCAGTGCAAATTTAGTCTGGGACCCAGGCAGGGGTGGAGGAGGGGGCACACGTTTCCTGCCAGCACAGTTCCTTAGTGACTGCCACGTGCTCCAAAGGAAAAGGGCTCTGAGTGCTCTTGTAGGACACAAAAGAAAGGATGGGAGACTCCAAATATTTCAGAAGGCAAAGAGCACAGAAAAAAGGCTTTATTGTCTAATTCTTTCTACTTTTATAAGGTGTTCTGACACAGACTTGACATGATTGGGGAATAGGAACGACTCCAACCCCATTGGTTAAACCAGAGAAACAGCTCAAATGTTTTGGGAACTAGAAAAGCAAAACAGCACCTGGAGAAAGACTGTTCTGAGAAAGGAGAGTTGTTTGCCAAGATTGTTTTGGGAAGAAGCTTTCTTGAGAACTTTTCCTTTGGGAAAAAGTCAGCAGCTGCCAGCAGGCTGAAATCTCTCAGACCCAGAAATGTCAGGCCCACAGTCTGAGCTTTCTAAAGGCCCCTCCTGAGTGTGCAGAGGGACGTGTCCCCGTGGCCCAGAGCTCCTGCGTGGTGGCACTGTGGTGCTGGGCTGGTGTTTGCCCTGTGCTGGGAGCACAGTGGGCACAGCGGGGCACACGCCTGGGACATGCCAAAGCTCTGCCCAGGCCACAGGCAGAGCATTTTCTTCTCCCAAATACAAGTGTGAGGGTGTCCTTAGGGAAATGATTCAGCCCTGCTTGCAAACACTTTGTCATCCCAAATGCCACCCCTGGAAATGCCACCCCTGGCCTTCAAGCACCGAGACCAAGCACACAGAGGGTGACCTCATGTCTCTAAACTATTTCATTGTGGGATTAAAAGGATGGAAACGTGCTAAAGATTCCAGCAGGTTTCCTCCTTGCCATTTTCTCACAGGTAGAGCAGGTAAAATCCCATGCCAGCCCCAGCTGCACTGTCCCAGGTGTGTGTCCTGCTGCTGGGGCTCCTAACGGGAGACCTTTCCTCAGGACCTTTGGAAGACAAAGGGCATTTATCCACCTCCATTAATAGTCAGCCAGAGCCCTTTGGCCCCGTTTCATGGGCACTGGAGCATGGCACAGGCTTGTCCTCACTGTGGTGGATGTGGACAATGAAAGCCCTGCGGGTGCTGCAGGGCAGACTCCCAGCCTGTGCCCTGGGGGAAGCTCCAGGCCAGGCTGTTTCCTTTCCTGCTGCTCTTGCCCACGGGAAGGACAGGTGTGGAGCTGCATCCTGGGCAGGATGCTCTGAGGTGTTTCCAAACCCCAGGAGGACTGGCACAGGCACCAAATAGTGGAAGGAACATCACCTGAGGGGTGCAGTGAAGAGGCAGCAGTGGCAGAAGGGCAGTGGGGAGTGGAGAGCCCCCGGTGCTGGTGCTGTGCTGCCTTCACAGCTGAAATGAGCCCTGGGGCTCCGGGCTCAGCCTCAGCACTGCAGCTGCTTCTGAGGGGCCCCAGCCAAGGTGGTTCCTCAGCAGAGAGAAAACAAAACAGGCTTCTTTGGAGTCCAAGTGCTGCAAGGATTACGTTGTCCAGCTCCCAGTACAACTGGAGCACGTACTTGGTTCAGGGGCTGTGGGAGTTATGGCAACAGAGACAACACAACAGCAATAAATGCCTCTCACATGCCTCAGGATCACAGCTCTACAGCTCCAGCAGCTTCAGAAGAGCTGTCCTGGTTCCACCAGTGCGAGAGGAGACCCCAGGCTGGCAGGAATAGTGTGTTTCCTCTGAAAGGGGCTGCTAGGCAGCAGGAGCAGCTGCCTTTGGCACTCCAGATTTGAATGGTAGATTATTTTCAGCATTTTGGCTCTGAAGCAGTGGTGAATATAACTGAACACTGAGGTTGGGCTCTGCTGAAGGACTGGCAGTGGCTGCTGCTTGTTGGAAGAGGAGCAGACAATGTGCAGCAAGTAAACAAGGGAAATCACAACACTGCATGGGATAAAGTGTTCCCATCCCACTCCAGGGATCCAGGAAGAACAAGTGTCTTCTTCTGCTCAGGATAAATGGTGTTATTTGGGCTAATTATTCTGGATATTTCCCTCTCATGTTTTTAGCCTTTTTAAAGAAAGGAAAAGAATCCTTGTCTGATAAAACGTTTTCATTCGAGTCTTGGCTTTTCCAGATATTAATTTTCTACTCCTACACCTCCATAGTTCATGCGTCATTAAATGAAATAATGAAGCTGGTTTGCTATTTAACAATTTCAAGGCTGGCTCTGACCTCACTCTTACATCTTTTTGCTCTGTGCTGTTTCTGTTGACTGCAGCACAGTCAGTCCCTCTTGGTCTCGTGGAAATGGTGAGAGAATCTCTTCAGACCTATCCCAAGCTGTGCAATGAATTTGCTTTCAGCTCCCATGGATGGTTTGGAGCCAGCATTTAACAGCTCCTTGTAGAAAGCTGCCCCATAGATCACCACATTTTTTAGTACATTTGTCCAGAGCTGTCTCTTCCAATTAGGAATATGATCTGGAGAAATCAAAGAAAAAACACTGTTCAACTTCCCTGGCAGGAGGGTCAGCTGGGAGCAGCCAGTGAGCCCCAGCCACAGCAGACCCTGGGTCTCACACCCCTGGGCAGGGAGATGCAGTGAAAATGAGTTTTCCTCTCCCCTCTGAGAGGGAATTGGCTGCAAGGCCACAGTGCAGGATTTTTGGCCAGGCTGTTTCTTTAGCAGCCAGACAGAGAAAAGCCCCGGAGCAAGAGGGATTGCAAAGGTAGAGAAACAGCTGAACTGAGTCACAGCTGATGTCTCTGTTGTGATAGCTGAATAATTGGTGATTCAGACACTGCTCTGTAAACAGGAGCTCCCTGAAGTCAAAACACAAAAATCAGGGGTTAAGATTTCTCCTCCCTAGAATATTGAAGGGCAGACTTAGAAATATTGAGCATTTTGGAATAAAATCACATACTAATGACTTTTACAGATAATTCCTCTTTTTATTCCACCTGGACTGGCCTGTACAGGGGAGGTCTGGACTGAAGGGCTTTTAGTATTTTTGGACTGCATTATCTTGTTTTCTAACTTAATTAAGATACTTCTTGGATACTGAATGTATCAGATGGAATATCCAGTTCTTGTTTCCTTTCTTAGGTCTCCCATAAAAATTTCTACAGGAATTTACAAAGCATAACAGTCTTTCTTAAACAAGAGTTTGTAGGTTCTTTCTTAAACAAGAGTTTGTAGGTTCTTTCTTAAACAAGAGTTTGTAGGTTCTTTCTTAAACAAATATGATAGAGATGAAGGGAGTGGGAGGTGGGGAGGGAGGGCACGGGGCCCCCTGAATCCTCACACCAGGAAGGGTTCACAGAAATGTGTCAGCACCAGGTTTTGATGGGAATGTCAAATCGTTTGGACTTTCTGGTTTAGTTCAATAACATCAAAGGTGTTTCATTTTGTTGAGGTAAAAATGTTTCCCTTTGATTTGATAATTTCAATTTGTGTCATTTTGGCTTCCGAGGCAGATGAAAGCTCTGAAATGGGAATGTGGAAGAGTATAAGGTACATAAGGTGTTTCGTTTTTTATAGTGGATTATGACTTTGTAGTCTTAGCTCAAAGCATCCTAACTCATCAAACTGAAACAATTCAACATTATCAAAGTCGATTATCTGGTGCTCTCTTTTCTGCTGCTCCAAAGCAAACACAAAAATGACAGCTCTCCAGGCTATCACAGGTTTCCACAAAACAGATTTTCTGATTGACATTGCTAAATTAAAGATAAAAACAGTCATACCTGTTAGGTTTGGAGAATTGAAAGTTCTTTGTTGTGCATGAAACCAGGGGATAACAGAGTGGGCAACGTTCAGCCTCTCCATGGCAGTTTGTCCATCCTCCCCCATGGGAGGTGCCCTTGGGAGGGGCACGGGGGGCTTGGCAGGACCTGCCCGTGCTTTTGTCCTTTACTGTGCCCTGACAAACTGAGTTACCTTGGAGGGGCAGTTCTGGGGCTGCTGCTGCCTGGCTCACGGCTCAGGCTGGGCTGTGATTTCCTCTGGCCATGCCCCACGTCCCCAGTGACCCTCGCTGGCCGCTGGCCCTGGCTGCACCCCTGGGATGTCCCAGCTCCAGCAGCTCGGGGACAGCCCCTGCGGCATCCCCAGCCTGCAGGGACACCAGGGGACACCAGGGGACACCAGGGGACACCAGGGGACACCAGCACCGGAACAGTCCCAGCAGCTCCTGCCCGCCATCAGGGACAGTGGACAGCGACCTGAGAACCGTGCTGGCTGCCGGGGAAGGGCTCAGCGGGACAGCCCCGCAGCTGGGGAAGGGAAGGGAAGGGACGGGAAGGGAAGGGGCGGGAGGGGCGGGGGAGGGAGGGGGGGGCGCGGGGGGGGGGGGGGGCGAGGGGGGGGGAGGGGAAGGGGGAGGAGAGGGAAGGGAAGGGACGGGAAGGGAAGGGGCGGGAGGGGCGGGGGAGGGAGGGGGGGGCGCGGGGGGGGGGGGGGGCGGAGGGGGGGGGGGGGGAAAAGGGAGGGGAGGGGAGGAGAAAGGAAAGGAGAGGAAAGGAAAGGAAAGGCAGTGTTCGGTCCCGTGTCTGCTCTGCTCAGCTGGGAGCAGCACAGACTTGCTCTGGAGGTGTTTTCCACCAGCCACCGTCCCCACAGCCCCCAGCACAGGTTTCCTGGGAAGGCAGTAGGCTTTTCTCCTTCCAGCAAGTTCCACCTTGGGAAGCAGCAGCTGCTCCAGGCAGCCCTGGCTTTGTTCCTGTAGGAGCTCTGAAACAAAAATTCATTGTAAGTGACAAAACCAGGGCCAGCTTCTGTCTCACACTCCCAGGGAGGCCAGGACTCCTGACTGCAGTGTTTCCCCAGGAATGGGCATTCCTGCAGGCTGCTGGCACGGACACCCAAAGCTCAACCCTGGGGGAGATTTAAGGCTGAGAGTAAATGGCTCAGAAGGGCTGCAGCTCTTTATCTCTCCAACACACTGAACTTTGTTAGGGAAGGCAGAGGGAATGTTCACACAACTAACAGTTAATAACTAACCATCCCTCCCAGCCGCAGCTCTGGTGTCACCCAGGTTTGTTCACTGCCTGGCTTCAGCTCCTTGAGAGCTGACGAGTCTCAGGTTAATTCTCCTGTGTGCCAGCCTTATCTTCTCTCTGAAGGAAATTATTAATAAATTCTTGTCTATCTTGGGGAAACCATTCCAGACTTGCAATTTTTTTTGGGTGTTCATATTCCTTCATTCTCCCCTCAAGGTCTTCCAGTCTTATCTGAACAAAACATCCCTGTTGTCATACCAACTATGTACATTTGTGTTCACATATCTTCCTGCTTGTCTACTTACTTCGTTTGTAGCTCAACTCATTTCAGAACATGAATTCCTACAACATAGGACAACGTTATCCTGGCACTTACCAAAATGAGTCATTTCATAGGTTGGATTTTGAGGAAATGGATGGTTCTTCAGCTGCCAGACCTTTAGCAGTAGAAGGGTTTAGAGCAGTTGTGAGAGTTTTGACTTTTGGTGACAGTGAGGACCAGGGAGAGGATGCCCAGGCTGTTTTCCTCCAGAGCATCCTCAGGCTCTGGTCAGGTGTTCTCAGCTGGTCCACAGGAGAAACTGGTTGCAACAAATGATTGCAAAACCCATCTTTAAAACCCCACAAGTACATGCTGCTGCAAACACAGTCCAGGAAACCAACAAAATCAGAGGAATAAAAAAAAGTGAACATTTGGAATTAAGCCATGACTGCCCCCTACAACAACACAGTAAAAGCACCTTGTTGAGCTCTTCTGTGAAGTTACCTTCCACCTTCTCTGACGGGAGGCTGGGGGTCCTCAGGGCTTGACCAGGCAGCTGAGAGTTGAGAACGTGAGGACTCTGCTCTCAGCCATGCTGGGGATCCAGGTTTCAGGGTACCTAGGGGGAAGCAGGCAATAAAGAGCAGTGGAGTCTTTATTGATAGAACACTGATAAAGCCATTTGCCCTCTGGACAACGTGGTGGCATCAGTGGTCAATTTGTCTCCACCAGAGATGCCACTTGGGGATGCAAAACACAAGTGATGAAAGGTAAGACCTGGATGTAAGATATTAATAGGGTGGCAGCTTCCAGAGGAAAACTCACCTTTTGAAAACAGTGTTGTCAGAATGGCATATTCCATTTGCTTGTCTCAGTAGGCTGGAGCTCAGTCTCCCCTGTTTGGGGCTGTGTGTTCAGAGAAAGTATTTTTAACCTCCCCTCTGTGGCTTGCCTGCTGCAGATGCAGCAGTGGTAGGAATGTGAAGAGAACACAGCCCTGAAAATGTCACTGCAGGTCCCAGTCCTGCTCCACAATGTGCTTTGCAGGCTCCTTCAAACCAGCCAGCTCCTCTTTTGTTGCTGCTATCCATTGTGCTGGCCAGCCTCACGGCAGGCCCAGAAAACATCCCTCTGCCTTTCCCTCTGACAGAACTCTCTGTTCATTCTGTCAGGGGAGAAGTTTGTTGATGTCATTCCTGTCATGCACACCTGCACTGCCAGCAGAAGGACAGTGCCTGTGCAGCAGGGGACAGGGAAGTTTGATTGCTCCCTGGGAACTCGTGTGCAGGCCTGCCCTGTCCACCAGGGTTGATTTGTGCTTCAGAGGAGTCTGTGAACGGGTCCTGGCAGATGTGGGTGAGGAAAACGTGTCCTTCTGGATATGACTGGTGGTGCAGGTCTGCAGGAGGCCAGCAGGGCTTTGCAGAACCTGGTAATCTGCAGGATTTTGGTGTTTGTGGTGGTCATCAGCCCAGCCCAGCCCAGCTGGCAGGCACAGTCCAGCCCTGGCTGCAGAGAGAGACATGGGCAGAACCCAAGCAATGAGATGGAGAAGGGTGGGAGCCTTCTGTGTAAGTCAGACTTGTGGTGTCAGCTGCCAAAGGCAGTGCCCAGGCTGTGTCAGCAGGACGTGGGCAGTAGCAGGGGACAGACACAGCAGCTCAGCCCCTGCTGTCCTTGCACAGCCAGGTGGGGAGGGCCCCCCACAGCAAGGCACAGGGAAGACGGGCAGATATTCTGCTTTTCTAGGTACAAAAAGCACAAAGCCTTCCATACGTGGACAATTTCAAGCAGAATGGTCTTGTCTGAAGGCAAGGTGTTGACAGACAGCATCTCTGGGCTCTGGCATTGCCACTGCAATTTGATTACAGCTAGACGAGGTCATGTGTCCTGGTTCTGCCCCTGTCCAAACTGAGAGTGTGGACAGAGCAGCTGGAACTCCCCTGTGCCCTGAGTGGTTGGGTTTGCATTGTTCCCAAGCAGAATACACCTGCACATGTGGATATAAATAGTTCTCACCCTTCCTCAAACAGCAGCTGTTGCAGCTCCTCACATAAATATTGCAGTCACCTGCTGTGACATGTTACCAACCAAACCAGCATCACCCAGGCCAGGCTGAGGATGTGAGCAGTCACGTTCTGCCCCTTCTCCAGACACACAGCACCAGCCTGGCACTGCTGGGCACTGAGCAGGGGCTGTCATTTGGGGCTGAGCTGCCGTGGGCAGGAGGGGCACCATGGGCCTGCACCTCCCAGTCCCCCCAGAACAGCAGCTGCTGCTGCTGCAGGTGCCTGAGGGGCAGCCAGGCTCAGGGAGGGCATTATTCCTGTCTGTGCCCCTGGAGCAGCAGGAGCTGGAGCTGCCCTGCAGGAGTTTCCTGCAGCTGGCACCTGTGCCCATCCCTGCCCTGGCACAGGCCGAGTGTGCTGCTCAGTGCCCACACTCCCCGGGGAGCAGTCAGGACCTCAGCTCCTGGTTTCCAGTGCAGGTGGGTCCAGCAGAAGGTGAGATGTTGCTGAGTTTNCTGGCAGATGTGGGTGAGGAAAACGTGTCCTTCTGGATATGACTGGTGGTGCAGGTCTGCAGGAGGCCAGCAGGGCTTTGCAGAACCTGGTAATCTGCAGGATTTTGGTGTTTGTGGTGGTCATCAGCCCAGCCCAGCCCAGCTGGCAGGCACAGTCCAGCCCTGGCTGCAGAGAGAGACATGGGCAGAACCCAAGCAATGAGATGGAGAAGGGTGGGAGCCTTCTGTGTAAGTCAGACTTGTGGTGTCAGCTGCCAAAGGCAGTGCCCAGGCTGTGTCAGCAGGACGTGGGCAGTAGCAGGGGACAGACACAGCAGCTCAGCCCCTGCTGTCCTTGCACAGCCAGGTGGGGAGGGCCCCCCACAGCAAGGCACAGGGAAGACGGGCAGATATTCTGCTTTTCTAGGTACAAAAAGCACAAAGCCTTCCATACGTGGACAATTTCAAGCAGAATGGTCTTGTCTGAAGGCAAGGTGTTGACAGACAGCATCTCTGGGCTCTGGCATTGCCACTGCAATTTGATTACAGCTAGACGAGGTCATGTGTCCTGGTTCTGCCCCTGTCCAAACTGAGAGTGTGGACAGAGCAGCTGGAACTCCCCTGTGCCCTGAGTGGTTGGGTTTGCATTGTTCCCAAGCAGAATACACCTGCACATGTGGATATAAATAGTTCTCACCCTTCCTCAAACAGCAGCTGTTGCAGCTCCTCACATAAATATTGCAGTCACCTGCTGTGACATGTTACCAACCAAACCAGCATCACCCAGGCCAGGCTGAGGATGTGAGCAGTCACGTTCTGCCCCTTCTCCAGACACACAGCACCAGCCTGGCACTGCTGGGCACTGAGCAGGGGCTGTCATTTGGGGCTGAGCTGCCGTGGGCAGGAGGGGCACCATGGGCCTGCACCTCCCAGTCCCCCCAGAACAGCAGCTGCTGCTGCTGCAGGTGCCTGAGGGGCAGCCAGGCTCAGGGAGGGCATTATTCCTGTCTGTGCCCCTGGAGCAGCAGGAGCTGGAGCTGCCCTGCAGGAGTTTCCTGCAGCTGGCACCTGTGCCCATCCCTGCCCTGGCACAGGCCCTGTGTGCTGCTCAGTGCCCACACTCCCCGGGGAGCAGTCAGGACCTCAGCTCCTGGTTTCCAGTGCAGGTGGGTCCAGCAGAAGGTGAGATGTTGCTGAGTTTGTTCCCTGTTGTGTCTGGTCCTGCTGACAGCAGGACAGGCTCAGCAGCCCTGGGGCCGGGCCAAGACACAGCTCTGCTGTCTGGGACTTAGTCAGGGGATTAATGTGCTGATGGATTCATCCATAAATTCACTTCCCTGAGCTGGGCTTGCTGGGCTTTGGGATATCTCCAGCCATCCTGGAAAGTGTCCCCATGGCAGAGGGGCTGGATCTCCTGAGCAGGGCTTGCAGACGAGTGGCCTGTGTGGGACAGGAGGTGGCCCCAGGCCAGGGGCTGGGCAGGGCAGCTGGGCTGGCCTGGTGGCACACAGGGTGGTGAAGTTCTGGAGAGGTGGAAGACACAGAAATGGATAAATATTTGATTCTAATTTTTTAGAACACTGAAAAATCTTGGCTTGGCAGCAGCCAAACTGTTTCTCTTCCTAACCCTCCGTTACCCAATTTTCTCCCTCTTTTCTTCTCTCTACCACTTTTCATCCTTTCCCTGTTTGTTTTTCCTTATTTTTAATAGGGAAATATAAAGTATTTGTTCAGTGAAATTAGAAAGCCTATCAAGAACTGCCTGTGCTTTATGGATGTTATCATAAAGAGAGGATTGCTGCTTCAGAATGCTTGGGAGAGGAAAACAAGAGTGCCATTTCAGCATCTTCTGTAGCATGAGTCAGAGATTGATAGTTACCCTCTTGCAATTAGAATTTTTATGAGCACGCCAGTGGCCTTGGCATGCTGTGAATGGATGCCATTTTCTTGGAGTGTTTAGTCTTTCATAATGCCTCAGAGAAAATAAAGATGGGCTGGAGTCCCTCACCTCCTGACACTGAAGGGAAGATGGTGTTTTCTGCTGCCTCAGGCTGGGCTGTGCAGCTCCACACTGCAGGCATAAAACCCGTGAGGTATCCGAGCAGAGCTCAGCAGAGTTTCCCTGTTCCCGGGGCTCCAGGAGAGGGCTGGGGCTCAGCAGGGAGCAGCACTGCAGGGGGAGGCTCCGGCTCTGCTGGCTGCCCCTCCCCGAGCACTCCTGGCCGGGCTGCAGGCAGCACACAGGGGCAGCAGCCACTGCCCAGTGACCTGCACCAACCCAGCCCTCCCAGTCCCCGAGGGAACTGCCCTGCTCTGCTTTTCCTTTCCTTGGGGCACACACGGAGCCCAGAGTGCCCCAGCAAGTGCCCAACAAGACAGGGCACCTTCCAGGAGCTGCAGGACCGCCAGGGGTCCCACAGTGTGCCAAGCAAGCCAGCCCAGGCTGAGCATGCAGACAAGGCCCTTGTCACCCACAACAGGAGGATTTTCCCTCCCAACACCCAGAATGTGCAGGTTTCTTTCCTGCCACTCCTCAGGCCGGTTACCCCAAGTGTTGGCAAACGGCAAGGAGGAGGTTGCCATGGATACACTCCGCACTGATTCACATGGAATACATCACTGCTTTATTCCCAGAGTGGTGAAAGCCTTTCACAGCTGATGGTTTTGAGGAGAATGACTCATGGTTAAATATATCATGGCAGCTCTGCATTGTTTGTTCCTCCGTGGAAGCATCATCTGGAGATGGGCAGCTGCTGGGGGAGCCGAGGTGTGAGCAGGGGCTGCAGCAGCCTGTGCTGGGCTGAGCTGGGCTGGGCTGGGCTGGGCTGGGCTGGGCAGGGGGGGAACAGCCCTCCTGTGCCTGGGAAGGCCCTGTGCTGTAACACTCCAGCATCTTCACATTCATTCACCTCCTGAGAGACTGTTCTGTACGGCTGGGGAAAGGCAAAGCCTGTGTTGGAGCCAGAGAGGGCCCTGGGTGTCCCTGGGTGCCCCTGGGTGCCAGCCAGGAAAGCAGGGTGCCAGCCCTGGGGCACAGAGGCAGGAGCAGCCTGGCTGTGCCCACCCTGGGGAGCTCCCCCTGGCAGCCCAGGACAGCCCAGGGGTCACTTCTGTGATCTGCAATCCTTCTCCAGGCTCCTCAGCCCCTGCTTGTCAACGGCTGAGGAGGTGCCTCGGGGTGCTGGGGGATTCCCCATTGGGCTTTTGGACATGGAGGGGTGGAACACAGCCCAGAACAGAGTGACATGTCCTCTGGAGTCCCCTGGAGTCCCCTGGGGTCCCCTGGGGTCCTCTGGAGTCCCCTGGGGTCCCCTGGGGTCCCCTGGGGTCCTCTGGAGTCCTCTGGGGTCCCCTGGGGTCCTCTGGAGTCCCCTGGGGTCCCCTGGGGTCCTCTGGAGTCCCCTGGAGTCCTCTGGAGTCCCCTGGGGTCCCCTGGAGTCCCCTGGGGTCCCCTGGGGTCCTCTGGAGTCCCCTGGGGTCCCCTGGGGTCCTCTGGGGTCCTCTGGAGTCCTCTGGAGTCCCCTGGGGTCCCCTGGGGTCCCCTGACATCACTGCCAGCCCTGCAGCCAGGGAAAGAAGCAGGTTTGCTGCTCAGGTTTTGAAATGGAGCATTGAAAGAATGTGCAGAGAACACAAGAAGTTTCTTTTCTGTAGGAAAGAGGCCCTTTTCAAACAGCTGCCTGCACTTAGAAAGGAACCCAAAACCAAATGAAATGAACAAAAACTGGGCTGTGTGTTCTTGACTCCAGGCCAAAATAATTCTCTGCTATTCCCAAGACAGAACTGTTTCCTCTGTCCCTAAAAGCCAAAGATGTACATTTTATGCATAATTAATGTGAGATTTTAGTGTACATCAGAGCCTGGAGCTGTGTGAGGCACAAATGGGGCTTCCCAAAGAGGGCTTTTGGTTACCAGGCATTTTAAATGCAGGAAATGATGGCACCTCTGAGTTCTCCAAGCCCTGAGAGAGGAACCCCTGTCACAAGGGATGTGTCCTGCTGTGTCTGGCCTGCAGTCAGCACAGCAGCTCGCTCAGGAGGGATGGAGCACCGAGGGGCTGGGATCACTGCCAGCCCCTGAGCACAGGGGTGGAGAGCACTGAGGGTAACTCAGGGTGGTGCTGGGCACAGAGCCCAGCCCAGTGTGCCCCTGGCAGCCCTGGGAGCAGAGCTCAGCCGTGGTCTGCAGGCTGGAGCTGGGCAGGGGGGCTGCAAACCCCCCAGGCCCCACTGCCATCCAGCTGGGGTTGGAAGGACAGCACTGTGTGGATGGATGGGGGTGCTTTCCACACCTCCTGTGTTTCTTGGCCTCTGTAGTACATCAAATACTGCACAGCCTGTACCCTCCTGCTTTAGCTTTCTTTAGAGAATGGAGAGGGGTCCTTTTGATCAAAAAAGACTGAATTTTCACCTTTTGCCCCAAAACCTAAAGAGCCACAAGAACTCAAGCACTGGAGGAGCAGCAGTGGTGAGAGCTGGGGGTCGAGGTGAGGAGAGGAAGAAGGTGCCAGAGGAGCCCTGCTGATCCTGTCCTTGTCCTTGGGCTCTGGGTCCCTCTGGACATCCTGCTCTGCTTGCCCAGGGCACAGTTGGTCAGCCCTGGCCCAGCAGGAGTTCCCAGCCCTTCTCCAAGGCTGGGCCAGTGAGCAGCCCTGTCAGTGTGGGCAGTGCTGGCTGGAGGGGCAGCCTGGCATGGCAGGGTGGCCCTGTGCCCCTCTGGGCTGTGGGACAGCATCTGTCCCCTCCCTGTGCCCCTCTGGGCTGTGGGACAGTGTCTGCCATCCCCTCCCCGGGCCAGCTGAGCCCCCACACTCCCCCCCAGCTGCCCCCAGCCCCCCACATCCCGGGGAGCCCTCCCTGTGTCCAGGCTCATCCCAATCCTTATTAAGGGCTTGTTCAGGGCAGAGCGTTGGGAAGACATGATCAGCATGATCTCCTTCCCCCTTCCTGCTCCCTCCCAAAGACACCGTGCCCTTCCCAGGGGGAAGTGCTGTGTGTAAATCCCACCCCTGTGCTGGGCTCTCCCCCAGACCCAGCACCCTGTGCCCCCAGCTGCCCCCTCCTTGCCCCCCCTGCCCCTGCCCAGCCCTGCCTGAGGCTGCTCAGTGCTGGAAACCTTCAGCTCACCTCACTGCCCACCAGAAAACCAGAATAATTTTGTATGGAGTGACCTATTGTATGGAGTGACCCTTGGTCATATTGTCTAAGCTGCTTATCACAGAAATCAGATGTATACAGCAATCTTCTTATACGTGCTGAGAACCCTAAACAAGGGCAGCCCTGGCCACTTGTCTGGCTGCAATGAGAAGTTCATGTTGGGTATTTCCCATTTCAGTCAGTGGACTCGGTTCTGTGAATGTGGATGGTTCCCTCAGTAGTTCATGAGTCTGGATCCATCCTCCAGAGAGGAGGAGGAGTGTGCAGGGCATCCCACGGGCTGTGTAAGTGCCAGTGCCTTGGACAGGGGTGACTCTGTTCTCTCTGTGTCCCCAGAGAGCCCTGCAGCAGCCACCAGCTGCTCAGCATTTCCAGCTGGTGCTGGCTGGCAAAGGGGTGTGCCTGGGGTGTGTGATCGCTGCTGATTCTTGGTGAAGTTAAATGAGAAGATACAAGCTGCAAATCACAGATTGGCATTACATCTGGATCCCCCTTCCTTCCAAAACAGGGGCCAAAAAGGCCACCAGGGCCTCGTGCCAACAGGCTCATTCCTGTTCCCTCCACAGCCCCTTGCAGAGGCTTCCTCTTGCACATCTCCCCTCCTCCAGCACCTGCACGTCTTCAGGAGATGCTGAACAAATTAAAAGAGCCAAGGAAGAGTTAATGATCTAAAAGAAAGATTTACACCTCATGTTTGAAACTCCAGTAGTGAAGCTTTTTCCAGTACGGAGAAAAAATGTTTCAGAAAAAACCTCTCTGTTTTTTCCCTGGGGAAAATACAGACCAGTTCCAGTAGTAATTCCCCAAGTGGGATATACAGAGAACACTTTTGGAGGGGCTCCTTGGGGAGCAGTGGCAGTCAGTGAGGGAATGTTCTCTGGGAGTACTCTGCATGGCACATTTGGAGTTGTTGGTTCCCATAAGAGGGGTCCCTTTCAGAGCTCAGCTTGGGGGCACAGCACCCCTGGCAAAGGCTTTCCTGGGCCCAGCAGCGAGTGCAGCAGGGGCTGGGGGACATCTGCAGCAGGAATGACCTGGGGGCCTCTCTGCTCCCCCTGGCACCAGCAGGGATTGGCACTGGCACCAGTAATCGTGCAGAGCAAAGGCGTTTTTACAAACAAACGTGGAAGCAGGCACTGGCCCAGCTCACAGTGGGCTGGACAGGGGGTGTGGGCCAGTGACGGGAGGGGAGGGCAGGAGCACGGGGCAGGCACGCCAGGGGTCCCCTTGATACACACATCGCTTTCCACAAGCACAAACCTAAGTGTGAGCAATACATTTTGGAGATAAACCAACCCCCTCAGCTGCACTGAATACGTGCAGATGATATTCAAGAAATGCTCTGGGGACAAAGTCCCTGCAGCAGTGCTGAAAGGTGAGGGGAGCTGCTGGTCTGCTTTGTCCTTCCTGCCTTGCATATTATCCATGGGAGAGAATTGTCCCCGGGGCTGGCTGATCCCAGGCCTACTGCTGCCAGTGTGGAACAGCAGATCAGCTCTCTGAAGGAATTACCTGGGCCATGAACCTTACTTGGCAAGTGTTTGGAGACAGGGACGGCAGGGACACCTGACCCCAGGGCTGTTCGGGTGCTCACTGGTCACTTGAGCAGGCAAAGGACCTCCCCTGGCTGGAAATGCCTCATCCAAGATTGTCACTCCTTAGACCTTGATCAGGATCATCAAGGCAAGGAGGGCGCCCAGAGCTCGGGGTTCAGGCAGGCTGTGCAGCAGGGAGAGCACTGCCTGCCTGCTCTCCTGGTCTGCCGTGGTTTCTGGAGCTCAGAGTTTGATAAACACACACACAAAGCAGAGGCAAGAGGGGGAAATTGAGAGGCCTCGTCTGGTTTCGATTGCCCTGGGGGATGATGATGATGATGATGATGATGATGATGATGATGATGATGATGATGATGATGATGATGATGGGTTGGAGCACTGGGATGATCCAGTGCCCCTCTCCTGGCATGGAGCAAAGCTCCCCCACCATGTGCATGCTCAGAGTTTGGCTCTCCCTGCAGGGAGTGTGTCACTGCTCGTTGTTCCTTTATGGAAACCAGAAAGGGCACCTGGGGAGTGTGTCAAACCTTCAGAGACAGCAGCTCCCCGAGGAGGGCCCGGTGCCACAGCAGCCAGGGGGCAGGATGGACACACAGAGGTGAGCCCAGGCCACCAGGGCCACAAGGGGTGGCACGATGGTGCTGCCTGTGCTGCATCCCTCTGTGACCTCCTGCCCGTGCCACAGCCCAGCCTGCCCCTCACACACTGCCTTCCCTACAAAGCCGTGCTGATGGAGTATCTGGTGTGCCCAGAAATCTCTGTAGAAACCAAACCACTTCTGTGCAGCCCTTTGCCCTGTGGCAGATGACTTTTCACCTGCTTAACCCAGGAGTTTCATTTTGTGAGCCGGGTGTCAGGGCTCATTTACCTAAAAGCTCTGAGCACTGATAGTGCCTGCAGATCCTGCTGCTGTTGTGGCAAGGAAGTTATTTATGCATCACAGATACCTGCTTTGCTTTTCTTCCCCCCTTCCCCCCATATTTCTGAGTGAAGATGGGGTCAGAGGGGCCATCAAATGGGGCAGGAAGCTCCCAGCCCCAGACACATTAATTAACCCTCCAGAGCTCCCTCCTGCCCAGCTGCCAGGGCTCCAGTCCCTGTGCTCTGTCCATCCCCTGCTCTGTGCATCCCCTGAGCTCTGTCCATCCCCTGTGCTCTGTCCATCCCCTGCTCTGTGCATCCCCTGAGCTCTGTCCATCCCCTGCTCTGTGCATCCCCTGTTCTCTCCATCCCCTGAGCTCTGTCCATCCCCTGAGCTCTGTCCATCCCCTGCTCTGTCCATGCCCTGCTCTGTGCATCCCCTGAGCTCTGTCCATCCCCTGCTCTGTGCATCCCCTGTTCTCTCCATTCCCTGAGCTCTGTCCATCCCCTGAGCTCTGTCCATCCCCTGCTCTGTCCATGCCCTGCTCTGGCAGGAGCAGGGCACAGTAGGGGCTGTGTGGGGGCACAGCCACACCACTGTGACACACCTGCCACCTTCCCTTTGCACTGGGCTGCAGGGCAGACCCTGCAAGGCCCGAGGGCTGCTGGACTCTGCCTCCACTTCCCTGCCCTCCCTTCGCTCCCTTTGGATCCTGGGTTTAGTGTCAGTGCCCAGTTATTTACCAGCGGGGCCACCACAGAAACAGGCTCACAAACAAGCCTCCAGGGCTACAATTTCAGTTTAGTGAAGTTCTCCTGCAAATTCTTTCTGGGTTTAATCTGTCCATTTTCCATGACAACCAGCAAGAACCAGAGGTCAGAGGGAAAGCGAGGGAGTTCTTTCATTTAAATTGGATGAAGCTCTGTCAGCCTCGAGCACTTCCAGTGAAGGGTTTTCTACAGAGGAAGGTCCTTGCTGGAGGAGAGACATCACATGTTCCCTGGCAAACCTCCCTCTGCAGGCCTGGGTTGTTTTCCTTCACTGAGGAGCTTCTTCTGCAGACATAAATCAATTCTATTTCCATGTAACATTACGTCCAAAAAGTGGAAAAACCTTCCCCAAAAAGAGTGGAGTAAGTGTCTGCCTGGAATTCAGTGTCAGACCGGGATCTGACCCCCTGACAAGTCAGGAGCTTCTCGTCACAGCGGCCGGCGCTGCCCCGCTGTGCTGGGAGCTGCAGCGCAGCAAGGCCGGGCTTTGCTAGGCCAGCCCCAGGTGTGTGGGGCCGGGTGACAGCGGGCAGGAGCTGTGCCAGGGGCACGGATGCCCCGGAGCGCAGCGAGCACACGGCTGCTGGCAGCTCTGGAGCCAGCTCTGGTGCCCCGGGAGCCCGCGGGGTGCTGATACAGCCCCGGGGTGCTGATACAGCCCCGGGTGCGGGCACAGCCCCGGGGTGCTGATACAGCCCCGGGTGCGGGCACAGCCCCGGGAGCCCGCGGGGTGCCGGCACAGCCCCGGCGCTGTTTGCAGCCCGGCCACGGCACCGGACGGGCACGGAGCAACACAGCCCTGCCCGGGGCTGGCCCGGGGGTGGCCCTGGTCTCACACAACCCCACCAGCTCCATCCATCGCCGTTCAAACCTGCGCTCCGTGGCTCAGCCTCTGCCGTGTCAGGGTGTCGGAGTGGGGACCCACAGCGGGATTCCGTGTCCCGGGTGTGCGCGGGGACAGGGACGGGACACGGACACGGACACGGACACGGACACGGACACGGACACGGACACGGACGCGGACACGGAGACGGACACGGACAGGCAGCAGCCCCCGAGCTCCAGCGGATCCCCCCGTGCCGGGGCTGCTCCCGCAGGTCGCCCCCGAGCAGCTCCGGGTGCCCCCGCCGGGAGCAGCATCCCGGGGAAAGGAGGGCACACGCAGGGAGAACAATACTTCCCTCTTATGTAACCCCGCCTAAAATACTTCAAAGGGGGCCTGTAGATAAATAATTGAAGAGAATACAGAATGAGCTGTAATTCCGTGTGTCAGAAGTCACATTGCCCGTTCTCCTGTGCTGGGTGGGTGTGGAAACCACCCTGGCTGGGGCACCCAGCGAGGCCACCCGGCCTCGGCAGCTGCCCCAGAGCACAGAGTGCTCACGAGCATTGCAGCTACTCAACGTTTAGAGCGAAAATTATTTACTGGGGGAAAACCCGCAAGAATTCTGAATAATGAATAATTGAGACACTTCGAATTCGCCCACGGCAATTTGCAAGGTGGGGAGGGGGAGAGGGGAAGCAACATTTGTCAGATAAATTATTTGTGAATTAATCACTCGGCTCGCTGAAGTCGATGGAGAGTTTGCATAAATAAGACTGTTCATGGAGAACACCAAGTCTTTCTTTAATAGTGCTCTGAGAATGGTAAATTTATTAGCTGAAAGCACTGATTATGATTCAAAGGGATAGGGAGGGGAGAAAATCAAGTCATAATTACTAATTTAAATTGTATCAAGTAGCAAGCAACTGATTTTAAACTAGTCCAAACAAAAGGGAAACGATTCGTTCTGATTAAGTCAGTGTCTCTTGCCCTTTTAAAGATTTATAGAGTAGTGTCACTAAATTATGGTTCTTGGGACTCAACCTATAAAAACAGCATAGGAATGTAATACAATACAGTGTCAGACAAGTGGATTTGCCACAGTAGATCAGAAATTAATGTATATTTATTAAGGAGATCTATAATCAGTCTCATGTCACCCCAGTATTGATCAGCTGTCACTTGTCTGAACTCTCCTCTTCACGCCCCTTGTTCCCAGTTGTTTCTCTGACTACTCCTTCAGTACTGAAGCTGAACCCAGTTTGCTCACTCATGAGCTTAATTACTCTGCAGAAGCTCTTCTTGTAAAGCTACGTGATCGGGATTCATTGCAGTGCTGGTGAATTATGCAGCACACACACAAAGACCCCTTTGGAGTTTCCCCCTGTCCCAGGGCAGCATGAGATGCTGATTTCCAGTTGTCAGCTGTTTCCCAAGTTAAGCAGAGACGGGGCAGCTCTGTGCTCAGGGGTCTCTCTCTGCAGGCAGTGAGTGGCGGTGATGGTGCAGGAGAGGCAGGCACTGTTCGCTGCAGAATGGGAAATGCAGTCACACCGGCCGCTGCTGGCGGTGCTGTCACTGCATTGTTATGCTAATTGCAATTAGGAAAGCCTCAGCAGAGGACTCCGGGTTCTCTCACACCTTACCCGGATTCCATCCTGGTGGGCTCTGAGCTGGGACAGAAATAAGACACGGGGCTGTGCTTAGGGGAGGACAGACTACATTTAAACTACAAAGCACTGAACCTCTTCTGGATTTGATCCAGAGTTAGCAGAGTCAATAGTGTCTCACAGTAAGACCAGCTTTATTCGGGATTTCCCAGCATTTTGCACCAAGGAAGAAATGTTCTTGTGTATGTCTGGGTGCTGGGAGTGGCTGAGCTCAATTCAGCAGGGATGGAACAGATGCTTCAGCTTGGGTCCACACAAGTCCCACTGAAATCTGTGAGACTTCAACACATGCTCAGGCTGTTTGTCAGAGCCTGCTGGGAGTGCTCAACACACCGGGTGTGCACAGAGATCCCTCGCAGGCAGAGCTGTCCTGGGGCTGGGAAGCTGTGAGAGGGAGCAGGCAGAGCAGTCCTGGGGCTGGGGAAGCTCTGGGAGGGCGCAGGCAGAGCTGTCCTGGGGCTGGGAAGCTGTGAGAGGGAGCAGGCAGAGCAGTCCTGGGGCTGGGGAAGCTCTGGGAGGGCGCAGGCAGAGCTGTCCCGGGGCCGGGACGCCCTGGGAGGGNGGCAGAGCTGTCCTGGGGCTGGGAAGCTCTGGGAGGGAGCAGGCAGAGCTGTCCTGGGGCTGGGGAAGCTCTGGGAGGGAGCAGGCAGAGCTGTCCTGGGGCTGGGAAGCTCTGGGAGGGAGCAGGCAGAGCTGTCCTGGGGCTGGGGATGGTCTGGGAGGGAGCAGGCAGAGCTGTCCTGGGGCTGGGAAGCTCTGGGAGAAGCCCTGCTGCACAGACCTGCCCATGGCTGTGTCTCTGAGGGACCTGTGAGAGCTGCCAGCTTTTTCCTCCACCTGTCAGGCACTGCTGGCTGCACCAGTACCTGCCTTCCAGGTGCAGAAAGCTCTGCTTCACCAAACTTCTCCAGTCACCCAGTCCTGCCCTGCTCTAATTTCAGTACCAATAAATCTCCTGTAGACATCCCCTTTGTCACAGCCTGTTCCCCAGCTCCCAGCTCCACAGACTCTTCTCTGTTCCAAATGTAATTGCTCTTCATCCTTTTTTCCTGCTGTCTGGAACCATAGCTCATCATCCTACACTTCTCATTATCTTAATTAAACCAGGGCAAGTCAAGGGCCTGTTTTATAACCTGACATTACCCTGTACATTTTTTTTAGCTCAAAAGATGTGAATTAGTGCTGAGATATCTCCTTGGAGGAAATTGGCACCTCAGCTCCCTCAGTTTGCAGTACTCTGGTTGTCTGAGGAGGGCTGAGGGAAACACTGAGCTGAGCAGTCTGATGTGCCCCATCCCACCAGGTAAAACCAGTCTTCTCCACAGCAGCCCAGGTCCTGCCTGCTGCCTCTGGTGCTCCCGGGTGGCTGCTTTGGGGAACTGTGTATTGCAAACCACCAGATCTCCCTCCCTATTTGGTTCAGTTTGATTTGGTCCAAGTCTGTCCAACTCTCTGCTGGCTCTTCTGGCTGGTGGGTGATTTGTTGGTTTTATCTGCATTTCTGACATCCCAGGGGCAGCTGCAGCACCCCAGAGCTGTGAGGGCTGGGAGCCATCCCCAGCAGGAGGGGAGGGAGAGAGCAGCGAGGCAGGAGGCTCAGCACTCTGTTTCCAGAAAGATCTCTGGCTTCCCCAGCCCACAGAGCTCCCAGGGCACGGCAGGAGGGTGGCTGTGTCTGCTGCCCTCAGCCCCAGTCCCTTCTCTGGGCACTGAACTGTGCCATTTGGTGGTGTGAGCACGGGCAGCGCCTTGGGACGACAGAGACCCCGTCACAGAGCTCGTGGCCTCGCTGTGCTCTCGTCAGGGCTGCTCCATGGTTGGGTGGGGTCTGGCTGCCCGGCCAGCACAGCGCTGGCCCTGAGCAGTGCGGGGTCTGCAGAACAAAATCGAGGCCTCCAGCTTGGGAAAGGCTTTGGGAATTGTCCTCGAGGGCTTGGGGAAACATTCATGTGGTGTTAGCCGGGAGTCACCCAACCCCTTTCCCCAATGAGCTCTGCAAGTGCAGCAGCACCCGGCCCAGCCCCGGGCACAGCAGGAGCCAGGCTGTGTCAGGGGGGCTGCCCTGGGTGACAGCCCAGACCCTGTGACAGCCCCAGACCCTGCACTGGGGACTGTCACAGCCCCAGACCCTGCAGGGGGGACTGCCCTGGGTGACAGCCCAGACCCTGTGACAGCCCAGACTCTGTGACAGCCCAGACCCTGCAGGGGGACTGCCCTGGGTGACAGCCCAGACCCTGTGACAGCCCAGACTCTGTGACAGCCCAGACCCTGTGACAGCCCAGACCCTGCACTGGGGACTGTCACAGCCCCAGACCCTGCAGGGGGACTGCCCTGGGTGACAGCCCAGACCCTGTGACAGCCCAGACTCTGTGACAGCCCAGACCCTGTGACAGCCCAGACCCTGCAGGGGGGCTGCCCTGGGTCACAGCCCCAGACCCTGCAGGGGGGCTGCAGCTCTGCTGGGAGCACCTGCAGGAGCAGGAGCATCTCTACCTGCTGGGGGAAGCCCGTGGGCTCAGGGGCAGTGAGGAAACTTGGAGACAGGCTGTGGTTTAAAGGCTTGTCCCCCTGGAACAGCATGTGGGGAGCAGGAGGGCAACAGGTGCTGAATACAGAGATTTTCTTGCACTGAGATTCACCTTTAAAATCTCATGTAAAGGAGATGTTAGATCCGGGAGCAAACAACTGACTGCTCTGATTTTACAGGGGAGCAAGAGATTCAGATGATATTAGGCATTATTTCATTACTAAACACTGGCAGAAATTTTTTTGATTTTTATTCTGAAGAGAAAATATATTTTTAAAACTTGCCTTCCCCCCTGCTGTCTGACCACTGCAAGACACTCAGCAATATTAGCAAACTGATGGCTGCTAAATGGCCTTATTTCCAACAGTAATGAGCTGCATTTAATAATGAATTAAACATCATTAACTGGGAAAGTTTTTGGTGAGTGCTTCTTTCGTGTCATTGTGCAGCAATTATCATGGGAGTGAATAGCTCATCTCTGTCCAGCTGCACCATTGGTCATTATTTGGAGGAGCAGTAAAATGCCTCTGGTCCAGGAGGGCTTGTAACATTCCATGACACCGAGTGGAGTTTAAGCAGTGTTTCTGTTCCTCATGCAGACCACAATAACTGAGGTGCTCCACCCTGCTCCCTTTTTTCTCTGTCTGCATGAGCCAGCTAGCCTGGCTGTGCTCCTGCAATCAATGAGTCTCTCTCAGGAAGAGGTAACCCCTAGGCACATGAAGTTTCTTTATTAAAAATTGATACATACAATTAAACAAAGATAAAAGATGATAATGGAAGTAGCGAAGCTGTTTGGTATTTGCAGTTTTTATTATCCTTTTCCATTCCTTGGCCATGAGACCTTGCAGACTCTTCACCATGTGTAGTTGTAGGGTCACATTCACAAAAACACAGTCGACAGTCTTCCAAAAAGTCTTCCCCTTAAAATACTGACCTCTGAGCAAAATCCCCAACTGTTTGCCAGTGTTTCTTTGGTGTTTCCTTACTGCCATAGCTGAGCAATGCATTTTTTGGCAAATCATGTATCTGCCCAACGATTGCTGTTGGTGTGGAGAGCAGGCAGTGCCCAGCTGGCGGGCAGAGCAGCTGAGCCTGCAGGGCTGAGCAGGGCCTGGGGTGGCTCTGCAGCGTGGAGAAGAGGAGAAGCTCTGATGTGGGGCCTTCACAAGGGCCCTTCTTGTCCTCATCTCCACAGGGCTGTTGCTGTGGGACAGGTGGAGCCACAGTGATAACACATTTCAGACAGCAGCTCCTGGGGTCTGTACCTCTGTGATTGTTTAGCAGAGCTCCCACTGCCTCCAACAGCTCCAGCCACACAGCAGCTGCAGCACAGTCCAGCACAGTCCAGCACAATCCAGCACAGTCCAGCACAATCCAGCACAATCCAGCACAGTCCAGCACAGTCCAGCACAGTCCAGCACAATCCAGCACAATCCAGCACAATCCAGCACAATCCAGCACAATCCAGCACAGTCCAGCACAGTCCAGCACAGTCCAGCACAATCCAGCACAGTCCAGCACAATCCAGCACAATCCAGCACAATCCAGCACAGTGCCCAGGGAGGCACTCTGTGGGTGTGTGTGGTTTAACTGCTGTGTGAACACCCCAGACAACTGCAGCTCCAGGCTGGCCACAGCCACGAGCAAACCGTTTGTAAAACACCACCAGAGGCTCAAACCATCGCACAAATCACTTGCCAGACTTCAGCTGGCGTCCAGGAGGGAAGGTGACACGTGGCTGATCCTGTTTGAGGGACCTGGTGGAAACTGGGTGGAAACTTGGCCTTGTGATGGGCCATGGGCTCTCCGCCAGGGCCCTGGGGCTGCTCTGTCCCCAGGCTGTGCCGAGAGCTCAGGGCACTGCAGGCATGTGCAGGGCTGGTGGAGCTGTTCTGCAGTGTGCCCCACTGGAGTAACACCAGGGAACATCCCCATCCTCCTGTGCCCCACTGCAGGGACACCAGGGAACATCCCCATCCTCCTGTGCCCCACTGGAGTAACACCAGGGAACATCCCCATCCTCCTGTGCCCCACTGGAATAACACCAGGGAACATCCCCATCCTCCTGTGCCCGCCCCACACTGAGCAGCAGTGCAGGGACCAGCCTGGGCACAGGGTTACTCAGGGCCTTGGCTCCCCAGCTGAGGAGGCTGTGCCAAGGCTGTGCCAAGGCTGGCCCTGCTGAGCCCCTGGGGGCTCTGTGCAAACAGCGGCCCTGAGCGAGGGCTCCCCAGCTCCTTCTGCCTGTTCCCTGATCAAAATATTTACAGCTCCGTGAGTGGGGCTGGCAGCAGCCCCAAAACTTTGCTCTTGATAGTAAATGTCACATTTAATATTGATGATGTGGGCTACTCAAGTCACACTTGGATGAGTTAACCATTGGGAATGACGTCTGTAATAGGAAACTCCTAAAATGTGAGCTCCCTTATATGCACACGGCTTCTTTTTTATACAGGATATGGAAATCTCAACAAGTCCATGAAGTTGTGTGGGTGCCGTTGGCTGCTGTGTGGCCAGGAGAAGCCTGTGCAGTGCAGGCTGGTTCATTGCTCAGCTCAGCAGTGCCCGTGGGCACAGAGGGGCTGTCTCACCGCCCACAGGGGCAGAGCAGCGGGGCCGTGACGCCCTGCAGGGCCCTGCCTCGGCTGGGCACACCCAGCTCTGCCCTCTGCCCCTGGCCAGGGTCCCCACCTGTCCCTTGGGTGGCCACAGCAGCATTCCTGCTCTGTGCCCCGAGATGGATCCGGCGGCCTGGCAGGGACGGGGGCAGCACTGGGGACACCCCGGGAAGGGGCTGGGCTCTGCCTTTGCACAGCACCCACAAACAGCAGGCAGAGCAGAACTGGGGATTTCTGCTCTTCCCTGGGCACTCGCCATGAAGGAGACTCTGGACGTCACCGATATTACTGGAAACAAGGAGTAAATATAAAGTTTCTAAACACAGACCATCAGCATTACAGCTTGACTTTAAAGGGTTTCTAATTATTGGGAGATAAATGCTCAGTTGCATTGGTGCAAATGCTGGCTGTTCACAGAAATGCAGGACTTTGCTCAGACCATGCTCTCAGCTCTCAGCTGCTGTGTTGATCAAGTCACTGAGTGTTGTGTGATTATTCCAGATCCCACTGCCTGATGCTCACAGTTACTCTGGAGTGCAGTAAAAACGGTTGGTTATGGACCCCACAAATCCATTTTAGGTACCAAAAGCAGACAGGAGGGCTGTGTAGGGAGGAGTGTTGTGCACTAGGAATGACAGCTGTAGAAAGGGATTGAGAACGTGGTCACATCCAACCTGCTCTGTGTGAGGGATTTTTGTACCACCCTCAGCCAGCTCACAAGATCCCAAGTGAGTACATCTAGTGTGCATTACAGTTAGGTTGGAGAAAACCCAGAGAAAGTACAATATTCTATTCTTCTTCTTGGCCTGGAGCCTCATCCTGCTCCCATGGCAGGCAACTCCTCTGGTCAGTGCTGCACCATTGACACATCTGTGATGAACACCTGCCTCAGGTAACAGAAATAGTAATTATTTGCACTTTTTACCTCTATGGTGTCTTTTAGCACATCTGCCAAAGTCTGCCCTGACTCACACATTCACCTAAGCCAGGAAAGGCAACCTTTCTGAGCAGTAGCTATTAACCTTCTGTTACAGATGAGGAAACTGTGCACAAAGAGAATAAATTATTTACCCAAGGTCACAGAACAAATCTAGAAAGCCATAATTGGGAGAAGGACCCAGACTACCTAATTCCAGTTTGCCAGCTTTCAGAGCAGGTGCTCTTCCTCTGTGCTGGGGCTGACTCTGCCCCAGGAATGATGAATTCCATCACTCCTACCCTGCCCAGGCCCTTTGTCACTCGGCTCCCATCCCACAGCTTCGCTCTGGCTCAGCAGTGTCACTGTGCACACTGATGGTCTCAGTCTAGGGTTGTGTTCAACTCTTCAGCAAATTACACTGTTGTGTTGAGGCACCAGTTTATACTAATTTGTGCTCTGTTTTGCATTGGGAAGAGATGAGACACCACAGCTTTCTTTTAACTCTTAATAATGACAGTTTTAAAAGCTTGTTCTGTGAAGTAGTGGGACTGGTTGTTTCATCAGCCTGAATTGTTGCTGGGATAAGCTTGGTCTGTGATCACAGTGAAGCCCTTCAATCTCTGGTTTTCCTGATGGCCCTGCAAAGGGCCCTCCTGCCTGTGATCATGTCTGAAAGTGCCAGGAGCAGGTACTGCATCAACATGGGCATCAGCAGTGTCTGAGTTAACTCCTTGCATCAATGACTGAGCCTTGTCCCAGGACAGAATGTGCTCAGTACTGCTACAGGTAAATGTACCACTGTCACTTGAAGCATTATCAATGAAGAAAGAAATGCATTAACAAACCACAAAAACACTCTGTAGCAGGAGCCAAGCAAAAATTATTTTGATGTGCAAGAAGGGGAAACACCCAAATTACAGCCTGTGTATCTTGAAGGTCTTATGAGAACCATAAAGATCCATCCCTCAGCAGGTGAAGGAGCAGCCACCAAGCACAGAAGTTAATTTCCTGCAGAGGAAAACGGATGTGGATCAAAAGATCAGAAAGAGAAACTGTAAGGGACAACCACCTGAACCGGGTGTGCTGTGAGATCTTCTGGGAAGTCCCTGTCTGGGTTCAGCCTGAGAGCAAGGGGCTCTATTTTCAGCATTGCAGTTGACACTTCTTTGTTTCTCTCAGCAAGTCAAAAGCTTCTAGTGAGAAGCTCTGAAAGGACTAAAATAATATTTTAAAGGAGTTCTTCCTTTCTGGCCTTGCATGCAGCGTTCAAGGAGAGCACGGGGGGATTTTCCTTGCACAAAGACAACAGGGAGTGCAGGGCACAGTGAACCCCAGAGGGGCCTGGCTGCCATTCCCTGGGCTGCTGGAGACATCTCCAGATACTCTGGGAATGACAATGACATCCTGAGAGCTGCCCAAAAGTCCCAAGGAACAGCTGGAAAAATGCTCAAAGCTCCCAGTGCCCTTAATGTGCCGTAAACAAATCTGCTTCACTGAAACCACACACGAGGTGTTGGGAGCCTCGGTTTGTGGGCTTTCATCACTGCCATTCCCACCCCAAGCACCACAAACACAGAGTATGTTCAGAACCAACACCCTGCAAAAGGAAATACTCCCAGTCTTCTCAGGTTGTTGCTGATGTTTCAAAAAGACCAAGAGCTTTTCTGGAATCCAGTAAAGAAAAATGTGTAATAAAGGCTTTTTTGCCTTGCTTTGGCCAGCCAGAGCTGCAAGCCAGCAAGCCATCAGCACTGTCCCATCCTGTAGCTGCTGCTCTAGAAGAGGAATGAAATATTCACATCTCTTGGCTCGGGTTTTTATTGAGGTTTCAGGTACCCACCTTCTGCCATCCACTCCATTTAAGTAATGATGACCAAAGCCCAGCTCACTTCTCAAAGATTAACAGCTTGCTGGAAATATTTGATTGTCTGAAAACAGACCTGAAGGATGCTGCAGCATGTTCCTCGCTCCCAGGGAAGTCCCTGAGGCCAGGATTGATGCTGTCAATTACAGGATTAAAATCCCAGTGTGTCCCAGTGCAGAGGTGGCTGAATTCCAGTGCGGAGAAAGCAGTTCAAAGACAAGGACACATGGCTTTGACAGCAGGATAGAAACTGGCTTAAAGTTGCTGTGAAATCATCACAATTTATTGTTATGGGATCCTGGCATCTGGCAGAGAAGCAGCACTAAATTATTTTGCCCTGCTGGTTTTTGGAAGTCCACGAGCAGCTGTTGCAGGAGCAGCAGCAGCAGGGGGGCCCTGCCTGTGCCTGGGGCTTGGCCCGGGCATCACAGCCCAGGGTGCAGGTCTGAGTGTGCAGATGTGTCTGGGGACTGTGTGACTGCACACAGGGTGATGTTTTCTTCTTACACCCATCCTGCTGCTCATTATCTTCATGCAAATTTGATCTTTCCTTCAGAGCATTAATGTCAGCAGCAGAAATCTGTTGAATTTGCATCCTTGTCCCTCTCACCCTCACATTTCCATTCTCTAAACCCTTGATCACACACGGTGGGATTGTTGGGGCTGTCCTGTGCAGGGAGCTGCACTTCAGTGATCCTTGTGGCTGCCTTCCAACTCAGGATATTCTATGATTAAGTGGCCACTTAAAAATACCAATTGCACCAGCTTTTTGTGCTCCTCACAGCCTCCCATGCCGCAGCACAAAAGCTCAGCAGCACTGTCAGATCTTTTCCCTCAGTGCAAGGTTTGCTCCAGCCTGGCAGAGCAGGGATTAGAGTTTGGAGTGGCTCCTCGAGTCACACACTTGTGCTCCAGCCCTCAGGGCATGGCAAGAAGCTCTCTTTCTCCCTCCTTTCCTGTGGGAAAGGGCTGCCCTGGTGTAGGCTCCATCTCCTGGAAGCTGCAGTGTCTGCCTTTACGGGGATGTTGAGCTCTGCCCCAGCCCGGGGGTTCTTTTGCTGCTCTGGGCTGGCCCAGGTCTGTGATCCCACTCCTCTTTGCCTGTAAAACACAGCAGGCACAGCCTGGTGCTGAGGCTTCTGCCAGGGCACAGAGGTGGGACAGGGCTGAGCTCAGGGCCTGGGGGAGGCTGAGCTGCGTTTGGATTTCACTGCTACACCAGGCAGGTGCCAGGGGAGCAGAGCTGCTGCACCTCTAATTCAAGTGGTGACTCACAGCCTGGAACAATTAGGTAGATGTCATATGCAGCTAGTGAGTGGTATTTTTCAGTGTTCATTTTACTTATTGTATTATATTTTGATTTATAATTATATATACAGTGCATTCCTTTCCTGGGCTCCAGGCATCCTTGCCAAAATTAAAAGTAGAGTTAGCAAAACTAAAGCCAGCAGAAGCTCAGAGCTCTCTGTCAGAAATAACCTGTCAGAGCAACTCTTTTTTTCCACCAGTTCTTCATAGACTGTCTGTTCTCCCTGCATTTCCTTCCCATGAACCTCTGGATGAGGAGAGCAGCCCCTGGACCAATCTCTTGGCCCCACAACAGCAATGCAGAGAGCAACAAAACAGCTCCAACTCATTCCTCAGATCCAGGAGCAGCATTTGTTAGTATTGTCAAGTATTCAAAATACTTTGACTTGGTACTCCTGGAGCTTTTACTGCTGGGTGGAATTCTGTGTAATCCTTAGGTGGGATTTGCAAGTGCTTGTGGGAGGGGGTGCAGTGAAGCATCACCTTGGTCTCTGGAAGCCCTTCTTGTTCAAGGAAATTCAGTTTGCTGTAAGCAGGGTTGGGGGAGCCTGGGGTGGGGTTTCTGGGCAGTTGAGGTGGCAGTAATGTATTCCCAAGGTTAATCAGACTTGATTGTAAGCAAATAGCTGTTGCCTGCTACCACAGGTGATCAGAACCTCTAGGGACAAATCTCTGCCACTGGACTGCACAGTGGCGTCTTTGGGATCTAGGTTTGCAGAATGAGCAGGGATGAGGTGGTGGGACAGGCAGGCTGTGGCTGGGACCAGGTGTTGGCCAAGCCAAGTGCAGAGCCTGCTGTGCTGTCCCTGTGGTGCTCCCCAGGACAAAGTCATGCCCTGGGGGAAGGTCCCATTGCTCCCACCTCTCCTGTGCTCACCCTCGCCCTAAGCAGACCAGCAGGATTCCAAGCATTGGAATTCCAAGCCTTGCTGTGTAAAAGACACTGAGAAAGTCACGGGGTTTTGCTGGATTCTGCAGTTTGGGAATGTTTGTGCTCAGGCTGGAGGCTTTGGTGGGTCCGTGCCAGGACAGCACCTGGCAAAGCTGGGAGCAGAGGACTCGTCCCTCTCACCCTAAAGTTCATGCTTCAGGCAGAGTTTCCCTCCTCACCAGTTACTGCTGCTCACAGGAGGTCAGACTTGCCATGGGTTCATGTGCTAGGGAGAGTTTTGCTTTCTCTGGGGCGGATTTAGACTCTTATTTAATAAGCACAATTATAGCTGCTGGTTTGGTGTGTTAATGAAGCTTCCAGATGGCTAATTGTGTGTCCTGAAGGAAAAAAGGAACTCAGTAGCTGATGTATCCAAATCCAACAGAGAACAATACCTCTGGCTCTGGAACCACCAGATTCCTCATTTTAAATAATAGATGTTGCCTTTGTTATGATATAATGGCTTAAGAATTTATCCATACAACAACTGAGACAGGAATGTAAGAGCAATGTGGGAATTTCTGTGGCCCATGGGAGGATGCTTTGGTTGGTTCAGTGAGGCCTGGAGTGCCCAGCAGGCAGGCAGTTCATCCTGGGCCAGTGGCTGGCCAGGTGCTGACGTGCCTGAGCCCGTGGTGAAAGGACCAGCAGGGCAGTGTGGGGGGCAAGGGAAGCCAGGGAGAAGTTCCTGGCACTGCCCTCTTGGCTCCCAAGCTCTTTCCATCCCTGGCCTGAGCACAAGGCAAAGGCAGCTGCTCTGGGCAGCAGCAGAGCCCAGCCCAGCTCCTTTCCTGCCTGGAATGGCTGAGTCCAGGTCTGCTCTGCTCTTTTATACTGCTTTAACATGGCTGTTGGCTACCAGAGGATTGACACTGTTGTTGCCTAGTAAAGTCAGTTTGTGAAACTGCTTTCTAATTTTCTTTGTTCGTGGTTTTTCAGAGCAGACTGAATGATAATTAACACAATTTTTTTCTGATAAGATAAAATATTTCTAGTAATTCTGCTGACAAAAAGCCCCCTGCCAATAGTTATTTAAAGACCTCCTTGCTGAGACCTCAGTTACTCAGAAATTTGTATTATTTCAGTTCATATAGAGTTGAAACCCAGCAGTGGCTTTGTTTACAGGATGGTTGGCTCTCTCAGTCTTGGTGGTTTTGGAAAGGAGACAGAACACAGCAGGGAGGTGGCAGCTGCTGGAGAAGGTGGTGTCGGTCTCCCAGGGGTGCAGCAGCAGGAGGTGCTGGTGGCAGTGTCCCACAGCAGCAGGACCTGGGGCATCCCCACCTGCTGACCACTGCCAGCCCCACAGGGCCTGTGAGATGTGCTGCTGCTTCATGGGGCTAAAGCTTCCATAATTACTGAGCTGGGAAGTTAATTAATTCCTTAATTATATTGAAACAGTGATCAGAGTATTTATAACTTAACCGTAACTTAAGGGTCCTTCCATCCTGTGTTGTTGCAGAAACTCTCTGTGGTTTGGGGCAGAACAGAAAAGCAGTGGATACTGTCAGGCTCTGTGGGCAGCCAAGGCCTTTGCTGGCCCCTGTGAGCTGGGACAAGTCCCCCTCACCCCACACTGCCCAGACTGCTCACCGGGCATTTGCCCAGCTGCGGTCTGTGCTTGCCACGGGCCCAGCCTGGTCCCAAGGAGCCAGCAGCCTTCATCCAGCTATTCCACTGCCAGTGTCAGCATGAATAAACCATGTTCCTTCTGAGCTCCCACAGCTTTTGACAGCTACGTGCTGTAAACAAAGCAGCTAACGCAGATGCTAATATTAATTCTCATGACCCAGTTGTGCTTCACTAACACTATCTGGGTTACCAGCCAGGCAAGACAAGAGCACAAAGATTTCACCTGTCTCAGTCTGTTACACCAAAAAGCAAGCATTTGAAGATATTAATTTCTAGAGCTGAATGTCAGACGTGCCCTCCATTAGGAAAAGGCACAAGGAAGCTCTGGAAAAGTCACAGAAAACCATGTTCAGTGGAGGTTAGCAGTTAAGCCATGCTGGCCATGCATAGGGTGATGCCTGCACCTCTTGCTGTGCTGCAAATGTGCTGTGACAGCCTCAGGTCAGCTCTGGTCCTGTCCAGGCCTGGCCATGCATCACACACAGTGCCGTGGCAGGGAGACGTGTGCTGTGTGCAGGACTGAGAGTTGTGTTGCGGTTTTTAAAGCAATGTTTGAGACATTAGTTAGCAATGTGAAGATTTTAGGATAATCATCCATGTAGCCCTTTCCAGCTGCAGCTGTTCTCCTCTTGGTCATCCCTTTGGTTTCTGCCCAGGAAAGCTCCTTGATATTCAGCTTTTTCTGGAGGCATTCAAAGACTGCCAGGTGCGAAAAGCTGTTTGGGAGAAACATGGATGTTGTCATCCAGCCTCCTGCAGCAGGAATGAAGCAGCTTGGCCATTCCAATCTGCCTTGACACCGTGGCACAGCCTGAGGCAGCATTCAGGCACCAGGGTGCTCACCTCAGCTGTCTTGTATGGGCTGTAGGTGTTAAATTGCTTTAATTGTTAAATTGCTTCTCCACACAGCCTCTCCAGAAGGGCCAGGCCCAGGGCCTCGCTGATCAGTACCAGCTTTCCTAAATCTCACGGCTGTGCCACCAAAACACAGGGGTGTGTAGCAGCCCTCAGCCTTGGCACAGCCATTGGCGAGGGCAGTTCCGGCCATAGGTCATGTGGGCATGGATTTGGGCTCTGTCACAAAGAATTAGTAGGACAGCTCTTCCTGCAAGGAACTCGATTGCATTAACTGGAACCAGCTGCCCGAAGACAGGGACCAGCCTTTGGGGGGTGTGTGCTACAGGTGTTTGTGTTTTCTATCCTAATTGACCCTGCGGCTGCACGGAGGCAGAATTGAGCTGCTCACAGCGGGCCTGGAGGCTTCATTAGGCTTCTGGTGTTGTGTGAAGTTCACTTCACTGCTCGGTGGAGGACACTTCAGGATAAGCATAATAGGATTACTGCTGCTATATACAGCGCCTAAGCCAGGAAGTCCTCGTAATGGGCCTTTACCCGGCAGGAAAATCCTTTCAGAGGATGTTCCTCCTCCTAGCGCGCAGCTTGGCGGGCTGGGAGTGCTGGGCAGGGTCTCCTGCCTTGGGCTGCGCCGGGGCCAGCGCGGGGAGCACCTGGGGACAGCGCGGCTGCCCGCGGGCCGGGCCGGCAGCGACAGCCACAGGCGGTGCCCGCTGCCCGTGGGCAGCCTCCCTGGTCAGCCCTTCCCTGGTCAGCCCTTCCCTGGGACAGCCTTCCCTGGGACAGCCTTCCCTGGCACAGCCTCCCTGGGCAGCCCTCCCTGGGCAGCCCTTCCCTGGCACGGCCCTGGCGCTGAAGCGCGTCTGCCTTGGCCCAGGGGAGCCGTGCCGGAGCTCTGCCCGGGCTCCGCCGCTGCTTCACCCCGGGCATTGCGGGAGCGGGGCCGGGCAGGGCTGCGTGCCCCGAACCCAGCGCCCGGCCCGGCCGGCAGCACGGCCAGCGGCCCGGCCGGCAGCACGGCCAG
>WAAE01007433.1:3886-46686 GCA_013400495.1 Nicator chloris | reverse complement strand
ACGGCCAGCGGCCCGGCCAGCGGCCCGGGGCTGCCTGCAGAGCCGGGGCCCTGCCGGGACCCTCGGCCACCCACCGGCAGCGGCCGCAAACCCTGGTGGCGACCGGGGCTCAGCGAGGAGCCAGCTGCACCCGAGCAGGAGGGACTCCAAAGCACCGAGTCCTGAGCTCTCGCTCAGCCTGTCCCAAGTGCTCCGTAAGGAATTTCCGCCTGGGAAGGCCACGCTGGGACCCCCTCGGGCTCTGAACGAGGAGCTTCTTCCCCCCGGCTCCAGTCACTACGGCATTTTAATGCTCTATTTCATCAGTGCTGTAGTTCTTTAACAAGGGAGTGATCAGTGATTTTTTGGAGGAGGAGGCAGTCGGCAGAGATGTCGGGAACACCGTGGTTGGCAGGGGACGTCAGGTGGCCGGGCAGGGGGTGAGGCTCGGGGCTGAGCACACGCTGCTGCTTTGGGGCCACACGCTCCTCCAGGCTCCACTGGCTCGGGATTGTTTTACATCACCCGAGGAGCAGAGGCAGAGCTCAGCTCTGAGCAAACATTCCCGCTGATGCTGCTCCCAACAAGGCTGCTTTCCTTATCTTTGCCTTTTCTGCAGCGGCAGGTAATTCACAGATAAAACAATCGGTGCTTATACACATACAGACACGTAAGAGCCAGTCTTAATCTTTTCAAATCCCTTAATATACCTTATGTATACAGCTTGGAACTTGTAGATTTAACATGATTGATTTCATGCACTGTCTCAATGGAAAATGACATTAGTAACTACATTCTTTTTTTATATTATTTTTTTCCATCTGAGCTGCTGCAGAGCACTGAGCTGTGGCCTGTCTGCCCTGGGCACAGCAGCATTAAGGGCAGCCCAAGTCCCCTGATTGTGTCTGGTGCTCTTGCCTGGGTTATATAAAGCCCAAGATCTGGCACAGCCTTAGGAGAATTTGGCCAAATCACTGTAGTTTGAGCATATGTTATAACCAATCAGCTGGAATGGTTGTAGTTACTTTTCACAACTCCCCCAAAATGGAGAGAATGGATGAGAATTGAGTGGGTCATGTGGATTGACAGGGGAAGCTGCTATGACAGTTTGAGACAGATGACTCAGGCTTTTTGCTTTATGGTTTTCTGCATTTCACCACCAGGAATTTCCAAGGGGTTCTCCAGTACAAGCAGGCAGGCAAAAATCCCGGCTTGTCTCATGAGCCATCCCACAGAGATCCGTGCTCCCGCCCCTGAGCTCTCCTCTCCTCCCCAGCCCTTCCCTCCGGCTGTGCAAACCAGGGCTGGTGGTGCCGACAGCACCCGAGCTGTCCCCCGGTGAGCTGTCCCCCGGTGAGCTGTCCCCCGGTGAGCTGTCCCCCTGTGAGCTGTCCCCCTGTGAGCTGTCCCTGTGAGCTGTCCCCCTCTGAGCTGTCCCCCTGTGAGCTGTCCCCTGAGCTGTCCCCTGAGCTGTCCCCGGGCTGTGCCAGGGTGTGTGGCTCCCCTTTCCTTGGGGATGAGTTTTCCCGTGCTGGTTTGTGTGGCGGTGTCCCGCGGTGTCGCACAGAGCCCGCTGTGTGCGGGTACGGGCACCACACCTCACTCACCGTGCTCTGACTCTCCTACCAAGCACAGCCGCCTCTGTTTCTGGCCTTTGCCTTCAGAAGAAAAAATGTTTCCACTGCGTAAATCAAGCTATGGCCAACCGGGCCGTGGTTTTGTCTATGTTTTTATGTCCCTTTTAATAATATACACATCGACTCTGCCACGTCCCATCTGTTACAAAATGCCTGGGCTTACACATTACCTCATTAGTCTTACTGTCTATCTGGCATTTCTTCCATCCTACAGGCTCCTCACTCCTTTTACATCACTGATTAAATAATTTGCTTAGGCCATTAGCAACGAGGCTTAGTGTTTTTATATTCTTGGCTCCATAGGAGGTGATGTGGGACAGGGCTGAGAAAGGGGGAATAAGTCAGCTTTTGAGGTTCAAGCTGGGAATGTCAGAATAGAGAGCACAAGGAACATTTATTTTATGGTGGCACTGTCACAAGCAACACAGCAGAGCAGTGGCTTTGTGTCAAGAAACTGTGCAGAGCAGTTTCTGTGTTTGTTTTTCGGAGCAGCCTGAACTGGGAAGAGAAGCAGCCCAGAAACCTCCCCCAGCAAGCAGCCACACTTGGCTCTTCTGAAGCTCTTTCTGTGAAAACGTTCGGGGTGGGGGCGGTTCGGGGCCGTGCCCCGTGCGGGGGCACAGCTCGGGGGCAGGGTGGGCACCGGGAGCCCGGGGCAGAGCTTTCCCAGGATTTGATTGCCCTGCCGCGGTGTCACCCACTGCTGCAGTGTCACCCACCGGGCCGGTGTCACCCTCCAGGCGATGTCACCCTCCAGGGCAGTGTCATTCACTGCTGCATTGTCACCCTCCGGGTGGTGTCACCCTCCGGGTGGTGTCACCCTCCAGGGCAGTGTCATTCACTGCTGCAGTGTCACCCAGGGTGGTGTCACTCTCCAGGGCAGTGTCATTCACTGCTGCATTGTCACCCGGGGCGGTGTCACCCTCCAGGGCAGTGTCATTCACTGCTGCAGTGTCACCCAGGGCGGTGTCACCCTCCAGGGCAGTGTCATTCACTGCTGCAGTGTCACCCGGGGCGGTGTCACCCTGGCAGCTGCCTGTACACACTGAGCTTTTTGTGCAGGTATAATATGACCCAAAGCTCTTGCTTGGTATCACAATATTTTACAGGATTACTTAAAAATACATTTAAATTGTTTCAGATTACAGATTGGCCCCTAAAAATGCTTTCCAAACTAGGGTCACCCTCTTTGGCACTGAAGCCTTGGCTGGTGTATTACCTGCGTACCTGGGGGCTTTTCAGGGGACAGGTGAGGAGCTCTCAGAGGCAAGAGCCTGTCACAGCACCAACCCTTCCTGGAACAGCAGGGGACAAAGAAACCCTCGAAAGCAAAGGGAGGAGGTGGGCCTGGCTCCCTGCCAGGCTGGGGCCAGGTGCATTCAGCAGGGTTTGGTGAGGCCAGGGTGGGTCCTGGCCTGTGCTCAGGACAGCCGCAGGTGCTGCTGGCTGTGCTGGCACCCAGCCCTGTGCAGCAGCACGGCAGTGCCAGGCACGGGCACACAGTGACCCCGGGCACGCAGTGACCCTGATGAGGAGCTCAGCCTCCCTGTGTAACAGGGACTGGGGCTTTGTGTGAACCCCAGGTCCTGTGGCACAGGCCCTCGGGAACAGGGGACAGGGCAGAGCGTGGCCGGCCAGGATGGGCTGGCTCTGGGCAACCCTTTCACCTGGCCCCAGCATCACAGCCAGGCAGGGCAGCCTGGGCAGGCTCACGGGAGGCTGAAACCCCTGTGCCACGGGAGGGAAATCCCGGGACACTGCACCTGCCTGCAGCAGGAGGAGGGGACGAGCACTGAGCCACCTGGAGTCCGTCCACTTGGTGCTGGCTCAGCCCTTCCTTGCCAGAAAAAGAACACCAACAGGGTTATTTTCTTCAGAATAATAAAACAGAGAAACAGTAACAAAGCCAAGAACATTGAGATGGTGACAGCAAGAGCCTGGCTTAAATTCCCCAAAATAACATCTGCCAGAGCCTGATTTCAAAGGAGCAGCTGTTGCCTGGAATAAAAACACACAAACTTTCCAAACAGTATTAAAAGTGATAATATAAAAAGCAACTCTCTAGTGAAAGCTCTCAGGTGCACAGATATGGCTCTGCACACATGTGATAAAGGACTTCTACAATTTTATAAGGTTAATTAATTAGTATATCTAGCAGGTACATCCAATAGGAGATCAGCTGACTCAGTAACCCACCCTTGGGTCAGCCCCTTGGAGTTGGTCCAGGGGTTTCTTTGCCCCATTTCTTGTTATGTCTCTTAAGTTGTGGTGGAAAACAAGATGTCTTTGTGAGAAATTATCATCTTAAGAATAAGTCTAAACAGATTTTCAAGAATGTGTTAGTAAGGGTTAGCTTACTGTGAGAAAACCAGGAAAAGTACTAGAAACCATGCAACTATAAATTAAAAATCCACAAGGCCAGAAACGTATGAAAAAATATACAAAAAAGCTAAAAAATGTTTAGGCATCACAGCCACTGCACTGCAAACACAGAGACTTGATGATTGTTACTTTTTTCTTCCAATAATGTTTTAACAAAAACACATTTTTCTTTGAGAAACTGTCCAATCCCCTCCAAATTTCCCATTTCTTTTACATCTTCCACCATATTCACATAAAAAGAAATTGGCTGCAATTGTTTTCTGCAGTCAGCAAGTTTGGAAGGGGATGCAAGATCCAAGTGGGATTCTGCTGAGCATCCAAACCTGGAGGGAAAGGCTTGGAAGAGAAAGGGAGAGCCCTGCAAGATGCACTCCAGACCCATTCTTCCAGGCTGCCTTTCAGAGGGACTGAGCGTGGGCCCACACTGGTTTCAAGCTCATTTCTTTGGGAATTACTTTTTGGTGCAGACAGAGGAGATGTTGCAGAAGGTGGCACTAAGAGGAGGAGACCCATTACAGCCCATATTCCAGTCTTTGAAAATCCTCAGTTGAAGTGGGTTTTGCTCAGGCTGCAGCAGGAGCACACCCAGTGTGTGAGAGGAACTGGTGGCCCCCCATGGGGGGTGCAGTGGCACAGGGAGGGGTCCCACATCCCGTGCCCCCTGCACGTGGTGCCAAACCCAGCCCTGGCCATCGGCCACTGCCCTTGGCAGCTGGGGAGAGCAGCCTCTGCTGTCACTTGACAAAGCCACCCTGCTGTTTGCTGCTGTTTGTGTTAATGATGTTTTGGCAATTTTCAAGAGTTGTTTCATTTGAGAGATTTGAAAGGTAAATTGTCAGGAACTCAGTGCTCTCCCATGGAGTACTGAAACAATCCAGGAGCACAGCTTTGCCCACTGATATTCTTCCTTTGTATCTTCATTATCCCTCCCTTTGGTAATTGGGATCTTTAGTAGCTTTGTGGTTTTACTGGATTTTGGAGCAAAACCTCGAGGTGTAGAAGGGGATGGATTTGATAAAGACATCTTTAAACAGGACCTGTCCCTCCCCCTCCTGCCCTGCTGACAAAGTATGTGTGGGTTTTTTATTTGTTTTCCAACAGTATCACCTCTTACACGTGGCTGCTTCAATACAGCCAAGTACCTCTTCCCATCTCCAAAAGCAGGGTGTCAGCCAGAATGCCCCAGTTTGTCTGGTTTGACTTCCAGCTTGCCCAAAGCCAGTCAAGCGTAGCTGCTGGAGTAGCAGCTCCATGTCTGGCTTATTCACCCCAGAAAAGGACAGCCTGTGCCCAGCCTGCAGGGAAAGGTCTGCTCCTGTAATGCTGATGTAAGGAACCACTTCCTGAACAAATCCACTGACTACGCCATGGTCTGATAGAGATGTTTTTGCCCAGAGGGTAGCAGAAACCTCACGTCAAAGATTTGAATCTCATGAGACCTTGCAAAACAAGCTAATTCTCTAGAGAACTGCAGGGAACAGTATATAAGCAGCTTAGTTAAGAAAAGTGTTTTCTGTAAGGCATTTTTACCAGTGCCTTTTTAGCACCATCTGTTCTGTGCTTCCCCTGCCAGGCCAGAGGAGGTTGGCCAGCAAGGCACACAAGTTCAGGATTCACTGCTCCCATCTTTTTTCTGCCTTGTGCTTTCAGTGGCCACCGCTGAAAGTTACACTTTAGAAATTTCCATTCCAGGTGGAAATACTTCAGGAACAGGCTGTAATTTGCATGTAAATTACACAACTGCATCTTGCAACCCTTGAATTTAAGCACAGGAAAAGTTGGGACCAGCACACAGTTACAGAAATGAAGCAAGTTTTTGGTGTGTGCCACAGGCCCCAGCACCACAGAGGGCAGGGGAGCCCCCAGGCACTGCTGTTCCTTCAACCTGGCTGGAAATGTTTTGGTTCCAGCTTATTTCCACTTGCCACTGATGTAATTAAATAATCTCTGCCCACTGGTTTATTTTTCTTTTAAGTATGTGCCTACAATGATCAAAGGATTGTTTCATGTGATGGGGTGAGCAAAAGAAGCTCTTAAGGTCAAATCCAAAACAGCCTAAAGACTCTGGGACCTGGATCTGACCTCCAGTAACAGCAATGAGCCAGGAGAAGATGAGCAGCTCAGGAACTAGAAAATTAAGCTTTTGAAGCCAATAATACCCTCTGGGAGTAAGCAATCAATTGACAGAGAAATGGGAAAGAGAGAGAGAGAGAAAAGCAGTCAGACCCTTCAGCCTGGCTGCAGGAAAGGCAGGACATTCATAAATAGAAAGCAGCACATTTTTTCCTTCCTCTTTCTTTCCCAAGGGAGAGTGGCCATGGGAACAGACACGCTTTGTGCCCCACAAAGGGGATGCAGGAGAGAGCAATTGACACAACCTGCAGCAGGTTAATTGGGACACACGGCTCCAGTGTCACCGCCCTCAGGACTCTTTTTTCTTTCCAATGAGGAAAACAATCAGGCAACACGAGCTGCTCTGAGCAGTCTGGCTGCTCAGGACTGCCGCGGGAATTGCCAGCTCACTCCATGTAAAACACGGAGAGAGAGACATCAGCTGCCAGGGGTGCTCATTCACATCTGTGCCAGACTGCAACCATTGAAAGGTTATCCCCACATCCCTTGATAATTCTTATAAACTTATTTTCCTGGTATGCTGAGTGGTTTTCCCCTTATTATTTTGCCTTCTTCAAACAACTCCCACTTTGGACTGGATCCGTTTTCCCCCCTCAGCAGCAGGTTTCTCTCTGTGCTGGGCTCACCCTGTCTCATTTCCAAACCTGCTGAGCAGCTTCCCGCTGGCCAGTCCAGCAAGCGGCAGCAGGTGACTGTCACAGGTGCTGCCAGTGGGAGATGCTGGGGACTGTGCATGGCAAAGCCGTGTTTTAATGCCTTCATCGGAGCTGGGATCTTTTGCAAATTCTGCTCTCTTGGGGATTTTGCCATTTTATGCTGCACTCGGGATGAGGCCAAGTGGCAGCACAGAAATAGGTGCCCGTTCTGCAGAGGTGTGGAGCATCAGGAGCCCCTGGGAGCGCTGCCACCAGCAGGGAGCCCGAGGTGACCCCCTCAGCAGTCAGCATTTGCAGCGGCCTCACCGGTTTGTCGTGATGGCAGAGCGGGGAGCCGAAGCATCTGCCAGAGCTCGTTAGGGCTAATGCAGCGTGACGGGAGGCAGAGCTGTGCCCAGCGGCGGAGGAAGGCGGGAGGAAGGCGGGAGGCTGTGCTGAGCTGAGCGGGCGCCGCAGGGCAGCGGCTCTCCCGGCGCCCTGCTCTGCCCACAGCCGCGGGTGGATGGCACAGCCCTGCCCACGCTGCCACCTGCACGTGTCCCAGCCTGGCGCTGTGCAGGGAACGGCCTGGTTTCGTCTGCCGGCCAAGCACAGCCCGAACTGAAACACCCAGAGCGGCTTCCCTGCGGTGCCCTGGAAGCGCCGGGTGAGGCCGGCACAGCCCTGCCCCGAGGGGAAGGCAGCGAGGCCAGGCCGGGATGCCCGGCTGGACTGCAGTGGCATTTCAGAGCAGAGACACGGAGCAGAGGTGACCTGGCCCCAGGCCAGTCACAGTGTGCTCGATGTGTGAGATAACTGCACCGTGTGCCTGACAGAAGATCCTGAGTTTCCCAGGACATCAAAACTGCACATGTCCCTGGAATGACAAGTTCTATCTTTGCCAAACAAAACTCAGGCTCTTTAATGTGCTTCTCTTTATGTTAGTGTGTGTTTGTTTGGCAGACAGTTACTAGGATAGTTGGTAGGGTTTTTAAAAAAGGGGTACTGGGTACTATTATTTATGGATGGAGGTGGGGGTGAAAAAGAAAAACAGTGCTGATGTAGCCAACAAGTTCAAGTAAGGTTCAACTTTGTTATTCCAAAATCTGCTGCTATGATAATGAGCCAGTCCAATCAGCTCAAATTAAGGGCTCAGGAGGGCTCAGCCCTTCAGAGAAGTACATGCATGACAAGATTAATTTCTACCACCCAGTGTATAGTGTGGCACCAACCTCAAAGTAAAAAAAAAAAAAAAAGGTAAGTGAAAAATGCACTACAACCCAGTGAGTTGTATCATTTCCCTTAATCTTCAACACTGCTCTTTGCTGTTCTCCACTTGGATTAAGATAGGATGCACCACCTGGCACTGTTCAGCTGCCTCTTACAGGAAACCTTTCTCTTCCCCTCCCCTCTCTTCAATAAACCTTCACTAGAAGGCAGCACACCTCCATTTTCCAAACAGTTTCAGGTGACTTTTATTAGGGGAAAGTGCAAAATATCAGCAAGCCAACCACTAAAAATCAAACAGCCCAACTCCTCCAAGAAACAAAACAAACCCAAGCTCTGCTTGCTGTGGAAATGGCCCGTGGGGCTTTCAGTTCCTTTTCTTTCTGTGCACATCTCAGGGGGAGGAGAGCAGCAAGGGGCTGCTGTGGGGCAGGCAGCTGCTGTGGCTGTGCGGGGCCTGTGGGCACCAGCTGGGATGCAGGGATGGAGGAAAGGCTGCCAAAGCCATGGGAGAGCCAAGGGCTGGCCAAGCAGGGCTTTATCCCTTGTGCTTTGGAAAGGTTTGTTCTCATGTCAATGTCCAGAAGTCAGCAAGCATGGAGTGATTATTCCCAGACTGCCAGCGAACACTTCAGAGTTTCAGCATTTTCTGAGCTCAAACTGAGTTTAAAAAAACCTCAAAAGCAACACAACAATAAACAAACAAGCAAAAAACCCAAAAAAAAGGAAAAGAAAAGGAGCCCTAACAAAGAACCAAGTAAACATCTTCACTGTTCTGTTTCATCCTCTATATTTATAGCTGGAATGCATCAAAACTCTCCTAGGGAGGCAAGATCAAACTCTCTTATTGAACTGCTGATGTAGAGCTGCCTTTTCTTTTATGTTCACTCAGATTTGCTGTCCACTGGCTCTACTTACCACTTGCTATGGCCCCATGCTAATATGAATGATTTGTTGCCAAGGATTACTTCTTAGTTGCTTTTGTGAACAGTTTGTATACAGTTGTTGCTATTTATTAAATATGTGACATCTAATCCAGTGTTTGGTGCTTATAAAGGGAAGAACCATCTGTGCTTGAGATTAAAATACTTCATTCACTTTGTGCCAAAGCCATCAGTGAGGGTTCCATGCTCTGCTCCAGAGAAAAGCCTTGGGAACCCTGGCTTGGGAAGGTGGACTCCTGTGTGGACGTGTCCCGGCATCAAAGTGCTTTGTCTGACACCAGGGCTGCCTGCCAGACAGGAGGAGAGCAGTGGGCATGGTGGAGAGCTGAGAAGCTGACAAGAAAGCAAAAGGTTTTAGCAGAATAAAGAGCAAGAGCTGGGAAGGTGCTGAGAGCTTGGAGTGATCCTGCAAGTCTGTTTCCCACCACCTGCAGAAGCTTCGTAAGTCTCTTTTGAAAAAAAGAAGGATGTTAATATTCAGTTTGTTTGCAGGGTACTGCAGGGGTAACAGCTGCAATTCCTCGTGTGAGCCAAGGTTTTCCCATCAGTGCAAGAGATGCCACCAAAGCTCCTCTTACATCAGGCTGTGAGTGTCCAGGCTGCACCCCAAGGACAGCCTGGGAGGCAGCAGAAATGCCTCAGCCTAAATCTGATACCCTAATCCCAGGCATCAGTTCAAATAAAAATGCCCTCTGAAACACAGGGGAGAAACCCCCACGACCTGCAGCAGGAGCCCAGGGGCAGCAGGAGCCCCAGGGAGATGGAGTCAGCCCAGGGGCACCCAGAGACACCTGCACAGCTGCACACCTGGACATCTGTACATCTGGACACCTGGACACCTGGACACCTGCACAGCTGTACACCTGGACATCTGGACATCTGGACACCTGTACGCCTGCACACCTGTACACCTGGACATCTGCACATCTGGACATCTGCACACCTGGACACCTGTACACCTGGACATCTGCACATCTGCACACCTGGACACCTGTACATCTGTACACCTGTACACCTGGACATCTGCACATCTGTATACCTGGACACCTGCACACCTGGACACCTGCACACCTGTACACCTGCACACCTGCACACCCATCTGACAGGGCCATGCTGGTATCAAGCACAGGAAACAGGAGAGGGTATTGCCCCTGCCTTTCTGTCCACAGAGATTTGCTGTTCCTGCAGGCTTCCCTGTCTCTTCAGAATGTCATTAGTGTGGCTGGTGCTGGTAAATGGATTTGCTACTTTTCCTAACAGATTTCTGGAAGAAATGTTAAACAGGCCATTGTTTTTTGCAGGTAAAACATCACTCGAGCTCTGTTCTAATTTCCTCTCCATGTGCAACTCAGGATGGTACCAATGACTCGGTAAATCTCCCTGCAGCAAGACTCATTATGCCTTTTAGTGAGAAAGCAGCAGTGGAACTGGCTTCTTCCAAAAAATTCTACACTATAATATGCAGGACTAATGTGCCTCAGATTTGAGAAGAATTAATATCAATTATTCTCATGCATATTCATGAGAGGAAGACTGGTTTAGCAATCAAGCTAATAGTTTTTGCTTAATTACATTTAGTTGATTTCATGCTATCTTGGCACTTTCCTGATTGAATTTAATCATTTAAAAAAAACCCTCCCACAACTACTCCTGCAAACACCAACACTCTGAGCTCAGCATCCCCTGTAAATAGTGTCTGAGGCTGAGCAGACTGCTCTGCATGGTGGGAGTTGATCACGAGCATCGTCTCTCCCTGGTGCAGGATAAAATCCCAAAGGCATCTTGAAGAGCAGTTCCCGAGCACTCAGCAGTGCTGGGGTGGAAGGCAAGGTTCCTGACTGTGTCTGTCTTCCAGGGAAAGGCCAGGCTGTGCAATACCACACTGCCAGCCCAACGTCTGTGCCCCAAGAGCAGCGTTTTGCACAGCACGAAGGGTGGGAACGTGTGAGCAGGATGAGGACAGAGCTAGCAAGGGGCTGGGAGCAGGGGTCGATGGTGGAGGCACGAGGGAGGCTGCAGGATGGCACCAAGGGCTGTCTGCATGGACGTGCAGGGAGGACACGCCAGTGCTTTGGGTCTGTCCAGGGCTCTGGGGGTGTCTGGCCCCTGTTCCAGGCAGCCTCTCCAGGCTCTGGATGTCTCTGGCAGTGCTGCTTGCTGGGGTTGCATCATCCTGGGCACAAGGCAAGGCTGGGAGAAAAACGGGAAACTTCAGCTTCCATGTGCCATTCATTTGTTTTCTTTTTTGATTTCCCCCATGCTAGCAGCAACAGAAATAGGACATGCTTCCCTCTCCTCCTCTCCTGAGAACTGTCACTGCACTGATGTCTAAAGGCAGCGTATGTCTTTCAAGTTTGCCTTCTCAGTATTTTCATTCATCTATCATTTTCTTCTCCAGCGTACCATTTGCATCACGGCTTTGCTCTGAAAAAAGACTGACACCATTTATCATTTAATGGGGTTTCATAGCTCTGACAACTAAACATGTTCTTAAGAGTATTAAAGAGCTTACAGCCAGCTGTGCCTGAAGGCGACTTTCTGCCCACTACACCTTAGTCAGCAGCAGTTGTAGCTGCAGCTCCCTGGGTGCCTGTAGGCAAACAGAGCATTGACACAGAATCAGCACAAGTGTTGTATCCTCTCTTAAACTGAATGGACTTACTCTCTCGACAGATAAACTTATTACAGCTATAATTGAAATCAAATAATTAAGCATTATTCAACCTTGCCTTTTCCAGGCAAATGTCAGAATAGGGATCTCATATGTTTCCAAAGCAAAATAGAAGTGGCTTTATCTTGATTTTGTTTTGGTGGATGTTATGGTGTGCAGCCGGGCTCGCAGAGCAGTGGAGGGTTTGCCTTCCTGCAGGTTGTGTGCACGGTGCTTGGGGCAGGGCAGGGAGCTGAGCTGTGTGTGCAGTCCCCCTCCAGAGCACGGAGCTCCTGGGGCTGAGGCTTCCCCAGGACCTCGTGAGGCAGTGCCTAGAAGTTACACATAAAGTGCCAGGTCAGGGAAAACTCCTAAGCAGAGGTTTATACTCCACAGGAACCAGTAGGACTTAAGGGGTTTAGAGATTCAAGGTCTTACGTTACATCTTAACATCCTTCCATGTGAAAAAAGCAGATTAAAGTTTCTCTGTACTTCCCTTGCAACCATATCCCCCACTTCAGCCTCAACTTGCCATGATGCAAGAAACAAGTGTTACCTTCCATTATGGCTCCAGCATTTTCTAGAAAAAACATCCTACAAGCCCAATGGTCAGAATCTTGACATCCGAAGTGACTGTGTTCTGCAAACTCTTCCAGTTTATGAATAAATAGGCATTTTCTAGTGAAGAGATGTTTCCTAAAACAAGTCCCTGTCAATAAATACCACAGACATGTATAGCTGCTGTGAGCAGGAGACGTTATTCCTGTGCAGAATCAAGTGGGGAGGAGATTAAGGAACTCTCCATCTGTTTCTGCACTGTGCAGCACGTGGGATATCGCTCAAAATACACTGCGCTCTGTTTCTCAGAGCCTGGGGAGACAGAGGCTGGCATAGGCATGGCAGGATGGAGCTGGACAGTCTGACTCAAAGTGTATTGCACCTTGGGAAAGCAGAGGGGCTGCAGAAAAAATCCCTTAGTAAATGGAGCATATGAATGAAACCTGGTCCTGATGCCAGATTTATTCTGCAGGCCTTGATGGAGCTAAAAAAGCACATTAGACAAAACCATTATTGAACTTCTTGATTACATAACAATTTCCTCATCGTATTTCCAAGAATATCGAATCTATATTCAAACACCCTCCTACTCTCTCCCACACACCACCCCTTCTCCATGCTATATCAGCTTCATTACTGAGTATGAAGACAGAAAAAGTATAGGGCATGTTGCCACGAGCAGAGAGATCTCAGATGCTTACCCTGAGATTTTAGAGCCATCTACGGGATTGGGACAGCCAGTTCTCATAAATTTTAATGGCCTTGAAAGTCTCCTGTCTTATGCCGTTATCTCTGTTCGGGTTTTTAGCAGTGCAAAGAAAACAACCAAGCAATAAATATCACCAAGCCTCACTGCTGGGTTAGTCCCTGCTAAAACTCACCCCTCTCTGTGCCACCTGCGGGGGGAGCACTCAAACTGCTGCTGCAGAGAGGGAGATGGGAAACCCCTGGGCAGGCAGGAGCCCTCTGCCCCCGGGGATGAGCACAGACCTCGCCGTCACAAAGGAGGAATCTCTGGGGCCACTCGCACCCAGCAAGCAGGGTCAGGCCCAGGGCAGGTGGTTATTTCCTGAAAGGTGCCAGGTACAAGTGGCATGCCCAGTTTTGGGGGGTTGGAGGAGGTGGGGATTACAGGCTTGCCAGCATGGTGCATCCATCTTGCCTCAGGAAACAGCAGTTGCACAAACTGGCTACACTTGCTCCCAAAATCAGCTTGCTTGTCTCATTTGCATGTGTAATAACCAGCATGTATGTACAATCATGCTAATCACTTCAAGGCAACTGCTTTAAATTCGCCCAAAACCCTGCTCTGCCTGTCCTTGGGTTATTTATCTTCCACAAAGGAACCACAGCAGCAATCCAGAGATTCATTCCACAAAAACCTTTGTGAAACAGCTGATTGTGAAACGTGCAGGAGACATTTTTTCCTGAAATCCTGCCCATTCTGAGACTTGCACCACAAGTCAGGGCCATCATCAGGAGTCCTTCCAATACCTTCTGCAAGCAATCTGGTAATGTACCTGAGGGGATTTTCACAATTTGTGGTGTATTGCCACAGATGAAATACAAGTGTAAATACAGAAGCAAAGAGGCAGGGGACTGCAGAGCTTCTCTCATGCAAGCTGTTAGTGGAAACGGTCTGAAAGTCGTGTGTGGAAAAGCCAGTGTTAACCCCTGCCAGCTTTACAGGCAGCTGAAGGAGTGTCTGCGCTGCTCTGCCTGCCCAGCCCAGCCTGCTCTGTGGGGGCTGCTGGAGCCAGCATGGAGCCAGCATGAGGACACTGGGGAACACTTGGCATAGCTGTGGCTCCACAGTGCAGGGACTCCTGCACCTGCCTGTGTCACAAATGTGTCCTCATGTCACTCATTTTAGCTGTTTGTGACTCCTGGTTTTCTCCTATGCTTCTGAATTTTAGGCTGCAAGCTTTTCCAGTTTTAGTTATGCATTTTATAGGCCCAAACATGGGCATCCAAGTCAGCAGCTCTGGATGCTCCTGCAGGGAGGCTGGAGGTGCCCTCCCTGAGCCCAAAAAGCAGCCCACATATGCCAGACAGGCCAGCAGCCAGACCTGGGAGAGGTACAGCTTGCTCCATTAGTGGGAACATGGACATTTCAGCAGCACTCACAAAATCTAACAGGCCTCTGATGCTGAACTTTCCCATCCCTGTTCCTTCTGCTAGTCCAAGGCTGAGCTCCAGGGACCTTCCTGTGCCTGAGCCTGTTCAACCTCAGCTCTTTGATTGCCCATCCAAAGTTCTCAGGAGCACAAGGCCATGTTTAATGCCTCTAAGGAACCATGGAGATCAGTGCCACAGGAGGAGGCCCTCTCCCGTGCGTCCTTCCATTTCATGCAGCCGTGAGCAGCTGGAGCAGTGGCCAGATTTGGGGTCAGTGCTCTGGAACAGGGACCAGAGGTGCTTTTACAGTGACTGGAAAAAAGATTTCCAGTTTCATAAGAGCTGGAGCCTCATGCACTACAGAGGGATGGTTTCTGCTCAAGTCCAGATTGGTCCCATTGGCTTTTCTTGTTAAAGAGAAGCAAACCTGGAAGCGTAAAGGGAGGAGGAAAGGCCAGGACTGGAATGAAAAGGCTGCCTGTGATGCAGAGCATCCCTAGAGGCCTCCCTGGGAGTGTAAACGTCTTCCCTTCAGCTTTCAGTCTCTCATTACTGACAGTGGAAAATACAAGAGCTGCCAAGCTAGAGGTTCAGTACAGCCAAGATGGGAAACCTTATTAGAGAGACAGATGGTGATTTCTATAATCTGAAATCCCAGACTGTAAATACTTTGGGACACAGCCCTGTGCAACTTAACAGTGCTAAAGCCTGACAGCAGCAGCTGGATCCAGTTTTCTGTGCACAACTGCTCCGTGGGTGGTTTTAGTGCATGGTAGATGCTACCAGGACAAGGTATCTCTTACAGAAGAAGGATCTTCTAAACCCTGCTGGAGATACCCCATCTCAGTTTTATGTACTTCCCAACTGAAAGGTGCCTTGAATAACTGAGGACAATCAACTCACACTTAGAAGTTTTTCTTAGCTGAAGAAGATTCCCAAAGATGTGGTTGCAGTAGATGAGTAAGGGGAAAATCTGTATCTTGGGAGCACAAGTGACATCTTGCTGCAACTTGTGGGAGAAATGATAAATGTCTGTCTCTGTTTATTGCTTACCTTTGTAGCTAAATCTCCTAAACCAAAATCAAATTTTACCCTTAGATCTCCCAGTTTATTTATTTATATTCATCTGGCATTGCCTTGATCTTCAAAGCAGGAAGGTATATCAAAGGAAACAGAAAGTTTGACACCAATTACTGCTGCTGGATGCCATTCACTGAATAAAGATGGAGTGTTAGTATTTACACTGAATGTGAAGGAGATAAAACCCAACAGGTACATACATCTAAGCCTACAAATAAGCCCTTCTGTCTATAGTGGGCAGAGATAAAGCCAAGCAAAACTAATTGAAATTACTATTGCAGACATCCCAAACACCACCAGAAACGTTGGGTTGTAAACAAAGAAATGACAGCAAAACCACCAAAAGAGCCTTCTAGGAGAGCAAATCAGGTGCTCTGCTTCTCAGGGGTAGTGCCTGGTCTCCAGGAGATGGTCTTTTGAAACAAGCCACCATGCAGAAGTAATTAATGTCTAAATTTCCCCACACTTCACCATGAGACACTTGACTTACATTTTATTCTCTTGAGTTTGAAATGTGTGAGGCCTCCAGTGACTGGACCTGCCCTGCCTTGGCTGTCTCAGTGTTGTCCAGTTTGGTTTGCCCAGATGCTTGCTCTCTCCTCTGGAAAACTCAAAATAGCTTAGAAAGCTCGGTGAAGTTTTCATGTTTTTCACAACCATCAAGAATCAAATTAGAGATGAGTCATTAAACAAGAGGGTGTTATTTGTATGCTTATGTAGTAGAATTGTACACACATCTCTGTAATTAGCCATCAGCACCCCAAATTACAGCAGTAACTGTTCATTAAATGGAGGACACCACTCTGATCGAATCATGTATTCACAATTGCATTCCTTCTCGCTTAAATTTCAGAGCTTGTTGTCCAGATGGGCCTTGTTGGGCACCTAATTAGTAGTTAATCAAAAGCTCCTGCTGTGAACGGCTTCACAGCCGTCCTGGCATCCTAGCTGTTCCTTACGTGTTCCTTGACTACATGGAGATGAAAGCACAGGAGTCGAAGTAGATGCTTGCTTTATCTCCTTTATGCATCTCACATAACCAAAGCAGCTTCCAAAATCAACTCTGCTCAGGATGCATTGGTTATCCAGCTTCTGTGTGCCGAGCAAAATGGGCCTTGCAACGTGTGAGTGGAAATACAGCCGTGCATTAACGGCAGCGAGAGACAGCTCCGTGTGTTCTGAGATTAACCCACTGTTTTCTCTTTCCTTTCCAGATTTTGGCAATCATTTCCATCATGTTTATTGTACTATCTACAATTGCCTTGTCCCTTAATACGCTTCCTGAACTACAAGGCGTGGATGAATTTGGGCAGACCACAGATAACCCCCAGCTGGCCCACGTGGAAGCGGTGTGCATTGCATGGTTTACAATGGAATACCTCCTGCGGTTCCTCTCCTCCCCTAAGAAATGGAAGTTTTTCAAAGGCCCACTGAATGCTATAGATTTGCTGGCTATCTTACCCTACTATGTTACTATCTTCCTCACAGAATCCAATAAAAGTGTACTTCAGTTCCAAAATGTACGAAGAGTGGTCCAAATATTTCGGATTATGAGGATACTCCGGATTCTAAAACTCGCCCGGCACTCAACGGGTTTACAGTCCTTGGGGTTTACACTGAGGAGGAGTTACAATGAACTTGGATTACTCATCTTGTTTCTGGCTATGGGCATTATGATCTTCTCCAGTTTAGTGTTTTTTGCAGAAAAGGATGAGGATGATACAAAATTCAAGAGCATCCCAGCTTCTTTCTGGTGGGCAACAATCACCATGACAACAGTAGGCTATGGAGACATTTACCCCAAAACTCTTTTGGGTAAAATAGTAGGAGGACTGTGCTGCATTGCTGGTGTGCTGGTGATAGCTCTTCCCATCCCAATTATTGTCAATAACTTCTCCGAGTTTTACAAAGAGCAGAAGAGGCAGGAGAAAGCCATTAAGCGCAGGGAAGCTCTTGAAAGAGCAAAAAGAAATGGCAGTATTGTTTCCATGAACATGAAGGATGCATTTGCCCGTAGCATAGAACTCATGGACATTGTGGTTGAAAAGAATGGAGAAAGCATAGCCAAAAAGGATAAAGTTCAGGACAATCATTTATCTCCAAGCAAATGGAAATGGACCAAGAGAACACTCTCTGAAACTAGTTCTAGTAAATCTTTTGAAACTAAGGAACAAGGATCCCCAGAAAAAGCCAGGTCATCCTCAAGTCCCCAACACCTGAATGTCCAGCAGCTCGAGGACATGTACAACAAAATGGCAAAGACTCAGTCCCAGCCAAACCTTAACACTAAAGAGTCGAGCCAAGCTGGAAAGCCAAAGGAAGAGCTAGAAATGGAAACCCTCCCTGGCCCCATGGTGCCGCTGCTGGCGACTCGCACTGACGGGATCATCGACATGAGGAGCATGTCCAGCATCGACAGCTTCATCAGCTGCGCCGCCGAGTTCCCCGACTGCGGGCGCTTCTCGCACAGCCCGCTCACGGCCCTGCCCTGCAAGGGCGGCATCAATGTCATCCAGGAGCAGAGCAGGCCCCAGGGCAGCAGTGCCAGGTATGCAGAGATCAACCCCGGCTCCGAAAGCAGCCACCGTTCTGCTTTTTTCATTGAAAGCCCCAAAAGCTCCATAAAGGCCAGTAACCCTTTAAAGCTAAGATCTCTGAAAGTCAACTTCATGGAAGAGGACACCAGCACATTAGTACCAGCATCAAATGTACTGAGAACATATCCAGACCCTCTCAAGAGCCGGGGAGCTACTGCCGCTGCCACAGATTCTTCCTTACTCTCTGACAGGTCTCTCATGAGCCCAGAAACCTCGATCTACACAACTGCGAGTGCGAGAACCCCCCCAAAGTCACCAGAGTCCCAGGCAGCCATAGCTTTCAACTTCCACGATGCTGGTATACACAAATACATAGATGCTGACACTGATGATGAAGGTCAGCTGATGTACGATTCAAGTCCGCCTGGAAATGTGAGTCCCAAGTACACTGTTGCAAACAGTGGCTATCTAAAGCAAAAGGACCATGTTTATAGAACAGAGAAGAACCATCTAGAAGCTGCTGCTTTACCCACCTCCCCTAAGCTCATAGGGCAGAACTGCATTTACTCTATGGAAGGTATCACTGGAAGAACCCAGGGTAATCAGGAGACTGTCAGACTAGAAAATCACATTTCCCCAGAAGTCCATGTATTACCAGGCAGCGGAGGACATGCTAACACACATGCTCAAAGCATCTGAGGTGGGGTCTGAAAGAACTTACTGAGAGTTTAAAGGAATACCTTCACAGTCAACACAAACAAAAGAGCTTCTGCATGGCATGAACTTGGCTGAAACAAGCCACCTGTTTCTAAAAGTCTGGGGGAGGTCCAGTGTGGGTTTGTGAAAATGTCCTTCTCTGAACCAACTCTAAAGACATTGCCCACATCAGTCAAAAAAATGATTGCAAATCATGATCACACATTGATCTCCTTTCATGTTGTCCAGTGAAGCCAATGTGACCAAATATCCATCCATTCCCCTTGAATGCTAGAGCTCCTTTTGGAAATATTAACATCTGATTTGCATTAGTTCCATAAAGGATGCCAAGGCAGCCAGATTTGAACTCTGAAATAAATTGCTGGGCTTGGTATAAAGCTTTCAAAAACACAATGCTCACTGCTTCAGGGCAGCTGTTCCCCATCTACAGCTTTCTCTGATGGATATTATGTTTAAAGGTAACAGGGAACGCTTGCATTATTGGAAAATCCAAGTGAAAAGCATTTGAAACAAATAATGGTCTAGAGAAACCAATTCTTAAAATGCTCTTTGTGTGTTTAACAATCTGATATCCTGTAGGACCTGATGTTTTCTTTTTGAAATATCAGCAGGGTGAGTTGCACCACTTGTATCTACTTCCAAACATGCCCTAAGACATAGTGAGATTTGCACTTACCTTCTGCTAAAAGCCGGTACCTGCCCCAGGGCCAGCGCACGGGGACGGTCGGAGGAGCCGTGCAGGAGCGGGGCGCTCCGAGGCATCGCAGCCAGAGCTGCGGGGCCGGGGCCGGCCTGGGAGGAGAGCGGGGCTCTGCCCTGCCCGTGCCCGGCTCCGGCACTGCCCGTGCCCGGTGCGGCACTGCCGGGCCCGGCTTTGGCACTGCCGGGCCCGGCTCTGGCACTGCCCGTGATCGGTGCGGCACTGCCTGTGCCCGGCTCTGCCCTGCCCGTGCCCGGCTCTGCCCTGCCCGTGCCCGGTGCGGCACTGCCGGGCCCGGCGCTGCCCCGGGCTCCGCTCCCGCCCGGCTCCGGCCGCAGGAGAGGAGCAGGTTGGTCCGAAGCTTTTTGCGCCCGAGCAGCGCAGTGAAAGATATGCAAGTGTTACATAAATATGCAAAAAAGAGGGATTCATTAGTGACCCGTCCCAGGCCTGGCTCTGCTCCCTGTCGCCAAGAGGTCGGGCAGGAGAGGCTCCTGCAGAGCTGTGGCACGAAGCAGCTGCGAGAGGCAGGAGAATCAGGCCTGACGTTTTAATAACATCCAGTCATTTTCAAATGAAACAAGAAAATGAAGAGGAAAGGGAAATAAAAAAGATCTGACCATTTTAAGTAAACAGACTAGCAGCCACCAGCCTAGGTTTTTAAAATATATTGTTTCAATAAAGTTATGTCAAATTGTGTAGGAAATAATTTGTCTTTGGTTTTTAATCTCGGGGGGGAAAAGCACTTTACGTTGACTTTTTGTTGTCGTTGTTGCAATGCTGGAGTAGGATAGCAGAGTGTAACAATCAAGCACTTTAACCAAGCACTACTTTAATTTGTGCCTCTTGTTGTGACTGTGATTTGTTACACAACTGTAGCAAGTCACAACTTGTCCTGTGATAACTGTGATGGTAACCTTTGATGTTGTTCTCTGTTTCTACTGTAAAACTGAGTTGTAAATAACTCTGTCACTGAGCGTTTCCTGACCTGTCCCTGAGGTCCTGCCGGGGTGTGCAGCAATCTGCAGGCAGCGGGTCCGGGGATGCGCTGAGGCACGGGACGTGGGAGCAGAGGGGCACACGTGGGAGGGAGACCCCCCGAAGCCACTCGAGTCCACTGCATTTTGTTCCTTCCTATTGTAAAAAACAAGTGTTGGTTAGTCCTGAATGTAGCCGTGTGTCCGTCCCGGCCGCGCAGCACTGTCTGTAACCCGTAATAGTGGATGCAGCATGTACGGACAAAAGCAATAAGCACATTTCTGTCTGAGGAGCTAGCGTGGGTTGTGAGGCCGGCTTTGCCAGGCGCGTCCTTGGCACGGAGCTGTGCCCGCGCTGCAGTGACTCTGCGCTGCCCAGCTGGCCGCTCCCGGGCTGGGAGCCGCCCCGGTGCCCAGCAGGCGAGGCCGGGGAGGAGCTGAGCCCCAGGGACGGGCGGGGGCAGCGAGAGCCCCGCGGGGCCGGGCAGGGGCCGGGCGGTGCCCGGGGCACTGCGGGTGCCCGAGCTCCCCGGGCATTCTCCAGGGCCGGGGCCCGAGGTTTGTCCGCTCCTGCTCCGCCTCCCCGCAGCCCAAAGCGCCGCCCCTCCGGGTGGGCTTTGCGTGGTGAAGGACTGGAGGATTTGGCCATAGTAAATACAAGTGTACTTAGAGGAACCGACGTATTGCTGAGATACTGGTTTAGATTGAATCGTCACAAAAAAGCAAAAAGTAACTTTCCAGCAGATAAGCTTTAAATACTGATTTATTCTGTGGCTTTCTGAGGCCACAGAGCAGCAACAAGAAATCTTAGAGAGAACAGTTTTAATATAATCTCTGTGTTTCAGTGATCAGTCATGTCTGTCATCAGCACAAGTGTAAAAAGAAGAAAAATCAGGGAATTTTTTTTTATAAAGTAATAGTGATGTCCAAGTTAAATATTTTTAGAGCTGATGCTTTCATGTGGAAAAAAAAGTCATATTTTACATGTCACAAAAGTGAACATATTTAAATATAGCCATACAGTGTAGTATTTACCACACTCTCATCCAAATTGATGTATTTGGTTTATAGATGGCACTGACAAAAATGTATAAATCAACAATCCTATCATTTTTTATCTGATAGTCAACTGGTGCAACTCTCCTTGTAACCAAAGGCCCTCTGTCTGCCTTGCGTGATCGCTCATGACACACACCTTATGTCATCTATTCAGTCCTACCTTTAAAGTAGCATTTTACTGAGTCACTTTTGAAAGCCAAGTTCAAAAGTATCATTTAAAAATCTTCCTTTTAAGTCTGAATAGCCAAAGTCCTATAGATTTCTTATAGAAAGCAAATAATTTAAAATTAAGCATATAATATGCTTGAAGAGCATTTCTTTCTTATTTGTGTACAAAGATGTAGCTCTCATTTTGTGCCCAATTAAAAAGGAAGTATGTTTAATTTATTTTAATGAAATAAAGTCTGAATACAAAGTATGTATCTATATATGTGTGTGTGTGCATAATACACATATATATAATGTAAGCACTGGGAAATCTACTCTAACCTAAAACTATGGTAGACTAAATCTGTACTCATTGCAAAGGAAAGGCAGTGCTTTGAAAACATGATGCTCACCAAATCCTGTAGATCCTAGAAAGATAATTTAATTTTTGTTTGTTTGATACATGTCTCCCAAAGTTCACAGTGGTTGGGGAAAACAGGCAACATCTCTTGCATCGAGCTAAAGCGTGTGGTTTAATCGCTGATATTTGGCATTCAGGTCTGCAGATTTACTGTGCACCAAGTATCAAGCAAGCTGACAGAGCCTCACCTGCTGCTGCAGAAGACATCACACCTGAAAGGACATTCTCTGGACGTGATGTCTGCACTTGCTTGTATCTTATCCATCAATATCACTTTTAACACATACCTATAAATATATATATAGAACATATATATATGTGTGGAAGGAGAGGGTGCAGTTTTCTTAACCAGGAGGCTAAAGATTCTTTGAGTTTTAGCCTTGAACAGAGGAAAAAAGCAGTGACTTTGCAGTAGATTTCCTAGTGCCTTTTCTTAAAAACTTCACCTAAGCACACTTATGGAAAAAACCCAACCCAAAACAAAAGAATCTCTTGTGAAATCCACATTTTTCTGAAAGGTTTGAGAGTCAAAAAAAGGTAGAAGAAAGGAAAAAAAATCTAAAGCAAGAGAGAGGAAAAGAAATCCATGGAACGCACATTCCCTTCCTGAACATGCCGTGTGTCAAGTGCCGGGGCGAGTCATGAGAAACACATCGGAGGCGGTCAGGTTGTTTGGCAACTATGGCTGTGATAAACTGTAGCCTTTTCTTCCCTTGCAGCTAATAAGATACATATTTCTAAGGAAAACAGTATTCTCTTCTGTAAAATTGTAATGTATTGTTAATATTTGTACCTACTGTATATTTATGTCTTGACGGAACTATGACCGGTACAGTTTATAGTAAATAAGAAGCTTATGTAAAACTCATCACAAAGACAAGGTTTCTAAAGCCACGTTCTCTCTGTTGGTAAGCTCCACAGAACACCTCATCCTAAACAAACCCTACAGTTCCCGAGTGGAGCAGTGGAGCGAAGGAGGCCGTGGGTGCTGGTGCCCTCCTGCACAGCCACAGCCAGATGGGCTTCCCTGGGCTCCAGATCAGCCCCAGCTCCTCCCTCTTCAGTCAGTCACCTCTGCACACAACAAGTGCTACCTTGGGTTCATTTGGATCAGCCATTTGGGGAGAATATGGCTTTAAATAGTTCTTGAATAAAGTACAGATGTTCTAGTTACCTCTGTACCTCCTGCTTGCCATTGTGTTGGCTTTATAAGTATCTGATGTATGGAAAAGTCATGTGACTTTCATGCATTCAAGAGTAGTCTATTTTTCTGTTCAGATTTAAAAAAATTATATATATATATGAAATATAAATATATATCTGTATTTTTAGCAAATTTATAATAGGGCAATCAAGTCAGATTTCTTCTTTTTGTATTACAAAATAATATATTAGATGCTCTCTCAGTGTTCATTTACACAGCTGATCCCCCAATCTTTTTGTTGTTGTTATTTTCTTTTTTTCTGATAAGCACCTGCAACATTTCTCCTGGAAGGGCATCTGTGAAAGGTCACGGGGTTTGTCTGATGTTGTCACGTTTTCGTATTTTCCTGTTTGTGATACTTTAACCAGGGACTGGCTGGGAACTGAGATGGTCCTGCTGAGAAACACAGAGCAGGACAGACTTTGCCTTGGTGACAGCAGGGGAAGGTCACCCAACACCCCTGGCTGCAGTTTCTCCAGATTTACATCGATTAAGCTGAGAATGGAAAGAAGAGACAGGTTTTGAATCTAATTGTCCTAATAGTGACATGATGGAGTTGGGATAAGCATCAAAATCTAGGCTCTTGTTCAAGGCAGTGACCTGACAATGCTCAGGCATCTTCAGAGAAGTTTTTCCTGGATCTAAACAGAAGTGTCCAGACTTTCATTTCCCACGGGGTTTTGGAATTTTTATTTTTGGTCCCAGAGAAAATCAGGAAATGAGAAAAAATTGTGGAGGAATGAGAAACATAAACATTCAGAAAGGGACCAGATTTTGATTTAGTTATGGTAAAATCTGTTCATGTACCTGCTTATGTAATGATCTTCTTTGCTCCTTTGTAGCTGTACCCACAGCTATATTCACAGAAATGTAATACAAAGTCCAGGAGATAAATGTTCATCCTGAAGCTATCTCATGGCCTGTTGAAGTTTAGCATGATGGAGAGCTTCAGAGCCACTCTGGCTCTGCCAGACAGACATTTCCTTCTGATTTGGCCCAGAAGTTTGGTCAGTGACCATGCATTTGTCAGAGATGGAGTTTTGGTTCCATTTCCTTTTGTTTGTTTGTGAGATTTTCTTAAATGCCCACCATAATAGCAAATAAACCTGAAGCAGATGTAATTTGGAAAGGTGTGTGTTTCAGAAAGTCCAGGTATCCCTCGAATGAAAAGAATCACCAGTAGACCCAGTTTTGCATGTGGTTATCAGCAAGACCTGTTCACAAACAAAGGTATTAAAGTGGGGTGGGATTTTTCTTTCTTAGGAAGCAATTAACGCAATAGGCTGCCATATCTATTGTCAGCAATCACATAAACCCCTTCAAAAGGCACCTTCCATGTCAGCAAGTTCATTACAGCATAGTCAACAAAACCATAGAGAGCTTCTACTCAGACCACTCGTAACTTTGCTCTCCCACACCAGGACAGGAACAGCCCAAACACCACCCAGCCCTTTGAAGAAATGTTTATTTTCCAGCATGCATCCCACACCCCATGCTGATCGCATTTGGACTCTTGCACTGAAACTTTGTCTCGGCCAGGCAAAGGCAACCTTAGGAAAGTCTGCACCGGGATGTGTATCCCGTTGGTTGCTGGTGTTACCTAAGCCACAATAAGTGTCCTTTGACACCAATGGTTGGGTGCCACAAATGTTCCTATCTGTAAATACTACTCCACATTTTGCTTTGCTTGATTCTGGCTTCATTGCACAAGAAGTTTTCAGTCTTAGAGGCCTAGAAGAGAAAGCAAAACCTTCCCACTTCCTTTTAACTAGAAATAATACTGTTGATGCTCTGTAGGACTGAACAAGGATTAACCTTTATTTTTAAAGGGGTCTTTCCAAGACTGCAGTGACACTACCTTCAAAAATTAATAATAAGGCTGAACTCCATACAAAGATCCCTCAAAACTAGAGCCTCATGAAAGCCAGGGAGCCAAATTTATATGAAATGCCAAATTCTTTGCTGCTGTAAGATAAAGCCCATTGAGGTCAGTGGAGCTGTGCCCCCTTTAGATCAGTAAAGAATTTGGACCCATATCTCTAAAAGCTAATGGAAAGTCAATAGCTCAGGGCTGGAGGTGTCTGCCCACAGCATCTCCTTGGAAACCAGTAGGGTGAGGGAATGGGAAAGAGAGGCAGGCCAGTGACAGCCTGGCAGAGGGGTGAATCCTTCAGGCAAGAGGGTGACAGTCATTCCAGACTGAGCATCCCTCCACGACAGCTCACTCTTTGTGGACTTGATGCCACAAGTGGCATCCCAGACTGGCAGGTGGCTGTCCCTGCAGCAGGACCCCAACCTCAGCCCCACAGTTCAGAGCTCTCTGCCCTCGGCCCAGGGACTTGCTGGAGCTGGGAGGACACTGCTGGCAGGTGGGCCTTGAATTGTGGCACAGAACCTCTGGTCCTGTTGATAATTTACATTGAAGACCATTCATCCACTCTTCTCTACTCTGTGTTTTTCATTTAGGAGCTCTGCCATTTATGACTCTTCTTCCTGTTATGTTTTACTGCCTCCACATACAATTTGCGACATGTTGGCTCCTGCATGCCCTGGGATTTATTTTATGTGACACTTGTTGGCTTCTGAGGAACACTTTTTTCCCCATTCTCTGGCTTTTTGGTGGTCAGTGCAGAAAATTACTTTTACATTGAACCATTCCCCACTGGTGTGTTTGGGGGGAGGGTGGGGGAGCAGCATCTCCATTTTAGTTTGAATTTTGAAGCCATGATACTGGCTCAGAAAGGCCAGCCACAGCTACCAACCAAACTCGCATTCCAACTAGATTAGCATTGAAAAGATACACCCCCACTGCCTGCAGCAGAATCCTGCTCTCTCGTCAGGCCAGTGAAGCAGTTTCAGAAAAGGGAGAAAGCATTGGCCCATCAGCGAGGCTGCCAGTGCTGCCCAGTGCCCAGCCCGGGTCTGCTTCTCCCAAAGCCCAGGACCTCCCTGAGCACAGGCAGAGCCTCCCAGGGACCTCCCCAAAGGGCAGCCGTGAGCACCCACGGGCACTGAAGGATAGGAAAGCTGGGGGGTCCTTTTAAAAAAGAAAGTGATACTTAACGACAAATAAAAACTGGAAAATGTGTTTCCTGTGGCTCTGCTGGTACATTTAGATCAAATTGCTCTTATGGCTGGAAGCTGAAACTGGCTGTGACCCGGGAAGGGCAGCTGAGGACCGGTTTCTCCATTGCCGTGCACTGAGTTCTTTTTTAACCTGCGCAGTGGGGAATCGATGGGGAACACAGGTCGGTGTGTCTGGAAGGAAGGGCAGTGCTTGTGCCCCACAGCCCAGCAGATCCTGCGTGTCTTGCACAATCTCTTTGTTGGGTTATATTGGAATTCACTCAATTCATCAATTATATTGGTCCAATGCACCAGCAGATGTTTTCTTCCCTTTTAAGAAATGTTTCAATGCCCTGGCACTTGGGGGTGATTACAGCAACATTAGCCATATACTAGTGTACTTAGTCTTACATTTTTTGTAACTTTGATTTGGTCATTCTTTGTTGAAGTTTATTGACCTCTCCAGTTGTTTCTGTAAAACAAATTATTAAAAAAATCCGTGTCTTTATATGCATGTAATAGTATGAAACTGTGATAAATGTGTGACATTCAGAAACTGTACTGTCTTGTAAAATATGTCCAAATGTCTAAGGGTTTTAAAGCAATGGTCCCTTACTACAGCCTACAGAAATAAATAAAAAGGAACAGAAAAACCTAAAACCTTTTATTGCTGTGTTTCGTGGTCACATACACTGGCCAAAAATGTAACTCCCGTTTCTGGCACTGAGTTCCTGCTTCAGGTCCTGGCAGCTGCCAGCAGGGCTGGGCACGTTCCTGCTCAGGGCTGAGGCGGGAGAGCCGTGCCGAGCCTGACCCCTCCTGTTCGGGCTCCGGCAGGTGCGGCACAAACCGCCCGTGCTCCCCCTGCACGGACAGAGCGCCCGCAAAGCACAAAACCCCGCGGCTCCGCGGAGAGGCTGCGCACGGCCATGGTTACGGGTACGGTACGGGTACGGTACGGGTACGGGTACGGGTACGGTACGGGTACGGGTACGGGTACGGGTACGGGTACGGGTACGGTAGGGTACGGGTACGGTACGGGTACGGGTACGGGTACGGTACGGGTACGGTACGGGTACGGGTACGGGTACGGGTACGGGTACGGGTACGGGTACGGGTACAGTCACGGCCACGGCCACGGGTACGGCCACGGCCACGGGTACGGCCACGGCCACGGACACGGACACGGACACGGGCATGGACACGGGCACGGCCAGGGGCACGGCCGGCTCCTCTGAGCACACACCGGAACACAGGTGTGTTGCCTGGCACACACACACACACAGTCCCTGGCACACACACACACACACAGAGTCCCTGACACACATGTGATCCCTGGCACACACACATGTGATCCCTGGCATGCGCGCACACACACACACACACACACACACACACACACACACACACACTGTACCCTGGCACACATGTGATCCCTGGCACACATGTGATCCCTGGCACACACACACACACTGTACCCTGGCACACATGTGATCCCTGGCACTCCTGCCATACCAGAAGATCAGCATCTTGATCATGCAATTGTGCAGATGTAAAAGCAGATGCAGATGGGAGAACAGCTGATGTTTGGAGACAAGGAGCTCTGGGTGTGAAAATCAGACAAACAGGCTGCTTTGGCTGCTGCTTGAGACAGAAATGGGCCCTCTCAGAGAGCCACTGTGGTCTTCTGCTCCATTACATTGGGTTGGTTAAATTATGCAAGTCATCAGAGCAATGATAATTCAAAGTGCTGGGGAATATTTCCTACGTTTATTACATCAAATGTTGTTTTATATTGGAATGCTATTTCTGTAGGAGTCTTCAAAGCTCTAATGTGAACCCCCTGATTTATGGAGACCTTGATTTATGGCCATTAAAAAATGAGAAGAACAAAGACCAAGTAAGCACATGTTTTATCCACACCATCTGCCTGTTTGTGTGGTTCTGAACTCCAGGTACCCTGACAGGTTCCTGCACATGCAAATCCAAGGAAAAAGACTAAGTGCACTGTGCAGTTCTACATCTCACTTTATACAGTTGCAAAAGAAAACCAGAAAGTTAAATGTTCAAGTGGACAAATGTCACAGAAGTCGATGTATTTAATGGCATAGTTCTGCATTTGCTTGTGTTCATTTTCACTTCAGGTCTTTATAAGTAAAATTTAACGATCAGATGTTTCATCACAAGTAGTGACAGTCATGTCTAGGAGGACTAAGGCACTGAACATGAAGGGAACCTTACAAATGAAAAAATAGAAAGTGGAGAAATTCCTATAGCATATGTCTTCCTCTTGCACTTTCTGCTAATGACTTCTCTTGTTATTTGCCTGCCAGGCCGAGCGTGCAAGCTCATGAGTTATAACCCAGTATCTGTAATTATACTGTCCAAGGAGGTTTTCTCTCTCAGCTGATTTACTTTATCAAGTCAATTAAAATAGTGCCTATCTCCTGAGGCATGGTGGTTCATTATTGTGTCCCAAATCTATAGATAGGAAATATTTTTGCCCTAATTAGCATACACTACAGAAATTTGCCTTGCCTTGCCTAGGCCCTTCATCCCCCATCCCCTCAGCCCCACACCCACACGTGCTTTATGCCAAGCCAAGGCACTGACAGGAGCAGGGTGAAGTGACCCCTGTGGAAAGCAGGGACCCCCAGCCCAGTGTCCAGTGGCAGCTCAGCTCTGCTTGCTCAGCACCAGCTGCCAGCGGTTACTGGGGTCATCACCCATGCATTTCATTTTCTACCTACACCAGAGCATTTCCAGGCTTTGTACAGATCAGTGAAATGCAGGAGCTTTTTCACTCCTCTCCTCCTTCTCTACATCCTCAGGTACCTCTTCTCTCTGGCTCGGACAGAAATAACCTCACCAGCTCTTCTTTACCACCTGAATGGATTGCCCTTTGATTGCTCTTATTTAGGTTGAACTCGGAAGCTTTTGTTTCTTTGTAGCACACCATCCTCTAAACCACCTACAAACCCACAATGTCTGTTATTTGAGCACACAGAGCAAGGTGATGTCTGCTTCACCCCGAGCCAGGGCACAGCCAACAATCGCACAGGGTAATCAAACAAAACCCTCTGGGAGGGAGTGCACACCCCAGCCAGGGCACTGGGGCCCAGCAGCTGCCCCAGGCACTGCTGGGGCTCATCCCACCTCCCCACAGGGCAGAAATCAGCCATGGGCACTGAACTGTGCTGCTTCAAATTCTTTCTTCAATAAACACAGCAGAGCTTTTCCAGAGTTTAATTTGGCATGGAGTGCTGGAAGTTGGGCTTCAAGTGCAGCACAGCCCTCACTCAGGATGTCACTGCCCTCTCCAGGGATGCTTCTACTCCCATCTAACCTCATCCTGTGTCACCAAACCCAAAGAGGATCTTTAGACATTTCAGCACAGATAAACATGAGGAAAGGTTCAGCTTTTCAATACATTTTGATAATATCAGAAAAGAAAGTAATAATATAAATAATTTACAAGGTATTTATAAAATATGAATTAGATTCTTCCATACTGCCTATTTCTGCTTACTTACCTTCCTTCCTACTTTCTGTAAGGAAATTGGGCTACTAAGAGATGCAACATCATTATTATTCAGCAAGCAAGAGCATTTAGAGGTAACTTTGCCCCAGAGTATCATTTTCAACCATCCAGGCACAAGCTGAGACTGATGTGTCACAGCACTGAAAGTTTGTGGTTTCTGGCTGGAAACACAAGTACTGAGCATTAACCTGAGTCTTGAAAAATAAAAGGAAATGTGCAACACAGCATCATTGAATTTAATCCTTATATAATTAAACAATTAACCCACAGTGCTAGTTGATTTTTTTAGATTTTTATCTTTTTTATCTGTATCTATAGACCTATATGCATTTATTTATATATCTCTTTGTTTATAGATGCATATCTATAGACATGTAAAAGATACATATCTAAATCTGCAGAAAATAGACTTAGATTTTTAAAAGCCCATAATTGTTTACACTTTGCTGTACCCAGTACCAATTTTCTAATTGGCAGATGTGGTTAGTAATAATTGAAGCTAAAATGAATTGGTCTATGTGCAAACCCAAAATTACATAGTGTAAAATGCTGTTTTCATGCCCTGATGATAATCAGTCTTAAAATGAACCACAGAGTGATGCAGCTTTTAGCACTGTCCTGAACAGTGGAGAGGCAAAGACTTGGGGACAGTGAGATGAAGATTGATCCAGGCCTGAGCAAGTGTCAATTAAGAGCCATGAGGCTTGAATACAGCTGTCAAAGAATATACAAAATATTTGACCACTTTCGAAAGGTCTGACTGACCAGAACAATCCATGGCTTCATGGCTTTCTCTATTTGTTTTTCACATCACATTTTCAGGCAAACAAATATTTCTGAGGCATTTCAGTATGGAGAAGAATGGCTGCATGGAAAAAGCAGACCACCAGCTGCTCCCTTGGGAATCCAGCAAAAGGAACAGTTGATTTCTTATTAATGTAAAGGAGCTCGTTATCTGGGTTGCCTTCAGACTGAGTTCAGCAGTTCACAGCCTCTATTCCAGGAAATACAGAATTTATGTAACAGAAACGAAGAGAAAGTGAAGGAAGGATTTTGTAAGTGCCTGTTTCCCAGCTAAATACTTTTGCTATTCTGGTGTCAGGGTGGATGGGTGGAAACTGAGATGGGATATGCTGGGCCATACCCTGAGCTGCAGGAAGATTTTATTGACACTGAGGTATCTAAAGAGGATTTCCAGGACATCAAGCACCCCATACTGTGTTGCAGTCTTATTAATATATGCTTACATCAGGAAAAGTTTGTGCAACTGATATTCTTTTAAGTTCCAGAATAAACTCACCAAACAGCATTTCTTGGACTTCTTTATAGAGAACAAAAAGCTTGCAGGCTGGGCAGTCCTTTCCACCAGGGTTGCCTCTGTGAGTTTCTAGGCTGACTTGGTCATGATGTAACTGTGAGGCCAGGGAATGCCTGAGCTCTGGTCCTGTATTTAGCTCTGACCCTTTGCTCCTGAGCACCCCTCAGAAAACACAGATCTGTTTCAAAAGAATGATTTATCAACATTAGTCAGTGATCTGAGACCTACATGGTGTATTCAGCAAGGTAATTAAGAGTGTAGCACCAGGTAGAAATACAATTTAATGGGAAAAAATGCTGATTGAGAAAGAATGAGCAAAAATACATTAATTTTCTCATCTCTCATATTACTTGGGAATTATTATTTTTATTTCATTCCGTAGCCCTTTTATTAAGGAAGAGAACCAGAAGTCTCTCACCCTTTCTTGCTCAGTCCCTGTTCCTTGCCCTCCGAGGAGCAGCTCATCCCACACCCTGTGAGTTCCGTGCAGAGCATCCCCCGCTGATGCAGAGCATGCCCCACGGGCAGGGAAGCTGAAAGCTGGGCAGTGCCCAGCTGGGGCACTGTGCTGGGGCTGGGCAGGGCTGTGGGCACGGCGGGGCAGCGCCGCTCCAGCACCCCAAGCACAGCTGGGGCTCTCTGCCTTCGGCTTGTGCTTGCCCTGGGATGACACCCAGCTGCTCCCCGCCGGACACAGAGCTGCCCAGGAACCCTGTTCAGCACTGCTCCCCTCCCACAGCCCCTGTCCCAGCTGAATTTGAGTCCAGCACCCCCTAAGCGCTTGCTGAGAGCTTGAAATGTGCTGTCTTTGGCCTTCTCACAGTCCCTGGACTCCGAGAGCCAGTGCTTGGCCCCCTCCCAGGGAGGAGTTTCCCAGGCAGCCCCATCTCTGTGTATGGCAAAAAGTCCCAAACTCTGTCTCAGTGATGAGGGATTTTACAGCAGCTGAGGCTGAGAGGTGCCACTGCCCAAGTCCAGCACATGGAATGCTCTCTGCTTCTGAAAATTAATGGCCAAAACAGGGTGCAAGTGACCCCCTCCAAGACTGATGCCAAGGTGCTTATGCCAGGAGGGGCTGGGGATATTCCCAGGGGTATTCCCTGGGCAACGTATGGGATATTCCCCAGACTTTCAACTCTCAGGCTGCTGTTTTAACTACTAAACATTATTCCAGGGGGGGAAGCTAAAAACCTCTATTGGAATACTGAGCCCACACACTGGACATATTAAGTCCATCTCTCCTATTGTATATCTCCCTCATTCTCTCTCCCTTCAGAGAACAATCTCCCAGAAGCTTTACCAAAGTTTTTTTCATATCATTCTCTGCCTGAAACAAGAATTTTCTCCACCATGGGTGACAAAGCCTGGTATCTCTCTTTTCCTGGCTGTTACTTAAGGTATAAGATCCATATCCCCAACACAAATCATGCTGGGACTTCTAATTGGGTTTTCCTCCCACTGTAACTCCCTCTACCATCTGTTCCTCTTTTTCTCTGAGATGATACATCCCTCAGTCACTGAGCAGTGCCATGGCAAGCCAACCCAACCCTGGAGACTCTGCCAGAGCAGCACCTTCCCTCTTCCCTGTGCCCCAGCCTCAGCTCTGGGTGGAGGTGAGACTTCAAACCATCACCTGCCCCCCTGGGACAGGGAGGGGATCATGTGCTGTGGGTCACTATATGCCAGTCCACATTCCTGGCTGGGTTTTGCCTCCAGATATGCCATAGGGTTTCTTTGCAAAGGAGGCAGAAACCCTAGTGCCTCTGAAGTCCAGAGCAAACCTGTTTTTAAGCATAAAATAGCAGCAGAGCAATTTAACCTCTGACACAACCCATTTTTCTGCTTAGTTGAAAGAGCCCATCCCCAGCCCTAACGAAGGGCTCTGCAGCCTCTCTGCTGAGATAATTGGTAGCCCCAGGCTTCAGTAGGATCCAGGAACTGCTTTCCACTGCTTCATCTGAGGAGACAGTAATCTGTTGTAAACATGGCTACTTCTTCTGGCCTCTTTCCAGACCTCCAGTCATGTCAGAGTTGAGCTACAGCAAATGAAAATACATTAGAATTTTAAAATGGTACATAAGTGATTCTTGCTCATTGGGAAACTTGAAGCTAATGTTGCCTGCAGCTATTACTAGTGTTTTCAGAAATAATTCATTAGCTGCAAAAATCTTCTCTTGTTTCTTGGGAAATGAAACAAAAAATTAGCTGTTTTACTTTTCTTGTTGATTCCTTCCTTTCTGTCTCCTTCAGCACTCTCCAGGCTGCAAAGTAGAGACGGGAGGTCTCAGAGACCATGGAGACAAGGTGAACTCTCGGCCAGATACCATGAGATGGTCCCTTTCACCAGTTCTCCTACTTTACTCATGGTTTTCTGGGCAGGGTTTCTGGGCCTGCCTGGCCCCACCTCACAGAGGAGCAGCAGGACAAGTCACAGGTGGCCTCTGGCTGCCAGAGCACCACCACCAGAGCTCCAGGAGGTACAAAAGGACTGCTTGGATCAGCCAGTCTCTCCCAGCAGAGACGCATGGCCAGCACTAAGCCAGGGGGACCCAGGCAGAGGGACTGCTTTCACTCCCAGTAACTCTAACAGCTCCATTTTGCATGGGGTAAGGAAGACCCAGGAAGACTTTTTTTCTCTGCACTTCGGTGCTTTTTGTTTTGGTCCCAGAAGAAAAGCAACACATGCAACTGAATGAGAGAGCAAGAGAGGAGAGTTTTGTAGATTTTCCCTCACAGAAAATATGCCAGGGTTTGAAGTCAAGCTTCATGTGCCAAATATTTTGGTCAACTTCACAATGTCTGAGAAATACAGAAATAGATTTCTTGTAATTTCTGTAAGGCTCTGAAGAATTGAAGGCCTTTCTGAAAGTCTTGAAGAGCACCAAAAGCTCTGAACTAACTGCACCCAGGCTGGCTGCTCACTGAGGCCTGGATGAACATCCCCTGTTCTGCACAGAAGGGGCCCAGCTGTCCAAAGCACCCCTGTGGCCTGGAGACAGGGAGAGAGGGAAGAGTCACCCTGATGGTGTGAGAGTGGAGCTCCTGCCCAGCTGGCTCACTCACACACATCCCAACTTTGCTGACAAATTTAAGGAACGCTCTTTTTCCCAGGACAAGGAATTAAAACTTCAACATGTAAGCAAAACATGAAAAATATGTGAGTGATTAGCTTGTTGTCCGGGAGAGCCCTGGCTGAGCTGCTCCTGCACAGCGCAGGGGCCCTCACTGCCATCTCCTCCGGGGCCAGGGGAGCCCCCTGGCAGGGACAGAGCCCTCTGCTCCTCCGTGGGGGTGCCCACCCTCAGGGGCTGCGGTGCCCGGGCTGCCTGTGCCCCCCAGCCTGGCTCCTGCTCCCCCCACACGCTGCAGAGGTGTCCACTGGCATCTGCAAGGGAACTCATTTTCTCTCCTTAGTGGTTTGACACAGCAATTAAATTGGGTTCAATTGCTGGGACTTTACCACCTGTGCTAATAGCCAAAACTGCTTTCAAAGATAGACTGCAATGTTTTGGAGAGAGATTGGTACCCCTTTTAATTACATTTTCTGTCTCTAATGAGACAATTACAAGCATTTCAATAGCTCCCAGTCACCAGCTTCCCACAGTATGAGAGCACAGGAGAAAAAGGCATCCTCACCACCCCCTTTTCTTTCCTTTCCCATCCACTAGGTTCTTTGAGCAATTCACAGGTGTGTCATGTAGATTCACCTCCATCCTGACAGAGATCCTAGCAGCACTTAGACTGCCCAAAGCCACTCCTGGAGCCACTGCACTATCCCAGCTGCTGCACCTGAGGACCAAACTCCCAATTCAGTGACCTTCATAGGGCAGCACATGTGTAAAGAACAGCTGCACACCCCCACTCACTCCTTTTTCTCAGCTCAGGTCACAAGTGCTGAAATCAAAGATATTATCCATAGTGTGGAGAGGATATTGTCTCAGAAGTAGGAGGAGCATAGGAGGTGCCTGCTGGACCAGCACCAACCTGTCACTCCAGTGATCTTCTCACAAAGGTCAGTGACTTCAGCATTAGAAACCTCCCTGGAAAATGAACTGGAAGCTCAGGTTCCTGCTGTGTGGTATCTGAGCACTGAAGGGCTGGTTCCTTCCAGCTAGAAGTCCTTTCTGTTCTTGAAACTGGAGCCCTTTAATCTTCAGTAGCATCAAATACTGTTTTTATAAGATTGCATAGCTCTGCAGATAAATACTGCATTTAACATTCCTGTGTAATGAAGTAAAGCACTCTGGTCAAGAATGGACGTTTATTTAAGGCAATATAAAAATATTGCTGTTAATCCAGGCCTCTTGTAGCCCACAGGCCAGGATGCTGGAGAACAGCCATTGTCAGCAGGCAGGTTTAAAGGCTCCCCATGTGCAGGCTGTCATGGAGTCACAGGGCATCTTACACAAGCAGTGCTGACACACAGATACATGGAGCTGTACTGTGATATCAGCAGCCCCATGGACTGCTGCCAGCAGAGCACAGAGCAGAAAAAGCAGGAGGAAGGGTGAGAACTTGACCATGATTAAGCTTGGGAGCAGGAGCAAGCAGTGAGTCCGAAGCTCTCGGCTGCTTGCCCAGCCCTGTGCCCCTCTTGCCCCACACACCGCAGGGGGAGTGCACGTTCCTGTAGCTGCAAACATCACCCACATGTGGGATTTCTCCACTGAGATTCCTTCAGGATTGGCATACCTGGTTTGTGATGCCAAGAGACCAGGGAACAAAGAGCTGGGACTCCTGGAAACAATGAATTTCCAGCCAACCTGGAAATATCAACTGATTTCCAAACCAAAATTATTTCCTTTATGTTTCTTTTTTTTTTTTTTTTTTTTTCCTTACAGCTTCTAGAAAATCAGTCTGAAAAGCTTTGCTAAGGTTCAGAGTTGTCCAGCTGCAGCCCTGACACACACACAAACCATGTGTTAAACAGTTTCCATCATAAACCCCAGCAGTGGGGCCCAGATGTGCAAGCTCCTACCAACACCCTGTCCTTGGGGGAGCTTCTCCAGGTGCCAGCAGGATCTAGGGTTTGCCTTTAGCTAGTTAAACAGGAATCACTGTTGTCTGATTAGAGATTATCTTCCCAGCACTTTTCTGACTAAATCATGCTGTTTTGACACACTAGTTTAAGATCTGTCACTTATAAGAATAAGTGGTGATGCAGAAAACCAGCAGTAAAAGCAACAACAACAAAAAAATTTACAAATCCCCAACTGCTAAAACCAGAGCTTTAATGAGAGCAGTGGAGAGGCTGGAGGAGCTGCTCAATGCACAAAGACACAGGACAGGATGAGCATCCAGAGCAGCTTCCTGAGGGGCCCTGAGCCCTTCACAGAAATGGTGAGGTTTACACCCCCTCTTTCACAGCTGAGAAGATGAAACAGAGAAGAGCAGAGCTGCAGTTCTGGGGGTTTGTAAGAGGCCAGGGGCTGAACACAGCAGCGGGGTCCCAGCCTTGCCACCCTGCTGCAGCTGCCACTGCTTGTGAGGCATCGATGGGCTGAGCCTGATGGCAAATTAGGGACATTTTCAGATAAGGCCAGGTAGCAATAATGAACATTTGCTACTCAGGCCTTTTGGAGGATGAGTGTTCTTTTCAAAAGAAATGGGGGGGAAAAAAAAAAAAGAGAGAAAGAGTCAGTGATCTTAATATTTAAAGACTCAAAATACTCAAAATGAAGAATAAAGGACAAAAAAATGTTTGGAAAGCTACAGATAACAGAATGGTCTCAGTTATGGAGAAGTATTGCTATGTCCTACCATTCCAGTAGAACATGCTCAACTCGCAAAAGGAACAGTTTGTCCTTAGAGCAATACAGCTATTTAAAAAAAATTACATTTTTGTTGTTCTTTACCTTTGGCTCCATTTCTAGGCATATTTTATCTCTTGTTTCTAAATGTGTAAGGGCTCTTTTGCTCTTTCCTTATGGAAGGAAGCAGATCCTCATATCTTCAGATGAATGCAATCCCACATACCAGAACACTCAGGGAGCTGATGGCCCTGTGAAGATACCATGTAAAAAGTGGTCTTTTAACACCTGTTTCAAGTGCAGAAGAAAACTGCTTAATCTCAGGCTGGACATTACAGGGTTAGGGTGAGAAAAAGCACAATTCCCCCATGGCTGCTCTCTCTCCATCCCATGTCAATGAAAGATTTCTCTATAAAGGAAAATCACATGGGTTCTTCAGCACGTTGTAAAAGGATCCGAATTTTTTGCTTGACTTTCCATCATTAAAAATTGAGATCCTCAGCTGGAGAGCAGGAGGAAACGTAGGAACATCAGTTGAGTTTAATTTTGCTTTTGCATAAATCCAATTCACTGGTGTTTTGGCTCTATTTGCTCTTCTTTCACGTGGAGCCAGGCAGTGCCAGACAGGTGGAGCTGCCTGTGCTGCACTCTCAGAGCCCAGCAGGATGATTTATGGAGGATGGGAACAATCCTGGCTTAACAAGCTCCTGGCTTTGCGTGTTTGCTGCGGGAGATGTTCTCCTGTTGATAACCAGTGGTGAAAGGTTCCCAGCGTTGTCATGGGAACGGCTGTCATCTTCGGAGCACAGCCTCTCCTCCATGCCAGCCTGCCTTGCTTGTTTACAGTACAAAGCTGTTTATCAGGAGTATTTTGCCTTGGATTTGCAACAGTTTCACTTTTTCCAAAACCCAGACAGTAGAAATTATGGCGATCATAATGATGAATGGTGATAAAACTCCTAAAGGGAAACAGGCAGGACCCTGTTTTATGTGTCAACACCATGAGCTAATTTTCATTTGCAGGGAAAGTGATCTGACAACTTCATTACCTTCTTCTTCTCAAAAGGCTCATTCTTGCTCTCTCACACACACACTTCCCCCAGGAATTTACCGACAGGATCTGTTTGTACAGGCACACAAGGTGTGGAGCTGAAGCCAGCACACTGCACAGCCCTTTTTAGGATGTGCTGATGCAGAGAGACTTGCAATGTCTTGTGCCACCGAGTGACAGCCTGTGCAGAAACACAGCTGCTGTGAGGGTCCCTTGGGGACTGAATCTTTCATACTCCTGCATCTCCAGGCTACAGCAACAGAAGGAAAGGCCTGGCAGTCCTACCACGCCACCAACAGTAGAACAGTAGCTCTTGATAAGACCTTATGTTATCAGCTGTCAGGGATGAGGCAGCAGCAAAGAAAACCCTTGTGGAAGCCTTTAGTTTTTAGAAACTACTACACAAAACTGCATCCTTTATAGTTTCAGTACTCAATTTTGAAAGAATGTTGTAAAAGCAGAGTTTACCATGATCAACAGTTTGGGTAGATTTTGAAAACAAAAAACTTTTCCAATAGCTGTTTCCATTCTGCTCCTGAAATAACCACCTGCTTCCTTAGGACCTGGTGGCTCTATGAGGGGCTTCTGCAGGACAAAGAAAACCTTCCACTGACAAAATGCTACTCTCATTACAGACCATCAAGAAATGAAACTGGCTTTCAGCTTGACAGAGATCCTCACTGCAGAAACCAAAATTACATGCTCCAGTGATTTATTCCCAACCCATCTGTGGGGATCACACCCCTCCACTCACACACCTAAGCAGGCCACAAGTTAGTGACAGGTTATGTTACACAGTGAAGTACAAATCCTTTTGTTTTTTCCTTAAAGTCGTCTTCTTCTGGGATGATATCAACCCCTGATATCAGAGCTTGTAACACAAAATGAGAAGCAGAGCCTTGCTCTCAAATCCCTACTGCACTGGCCAAAGGCATCCAGGTGCTTCCAGAGCTCTCGTGCCCCCCCACACACCTCAGCATCTGCAGCATAAATCCACAGTGCCCCTTGATGTCTCCCTGCAAGAGCTCCAGCACGGTCATTAGAGGGGTTTGTGATCCAATTCCAGACGAGTCAGAGCTGAGCATTAAAACTCTCTGCTGGAGCCAGCCCCAGCCACTCACCTGGGTGTGACAAATGGAATGACCTTGATCTCACCCTGCAGTGAGTTCCTGTCTGGAACAAATTAGGTTAGGAAGCTAAAGAGATGGCACCACACAGATTAATCAAATAGATATTGGGAGAATATCTCCAGTCTCCTTTATTTTCATTTATAGAAAAGTATGAATATTAGTAAGCAGAATATAAGGAAAATATTGGAAGTGTTTCCCAGTCAAAAACACAAGGCTGTAGTCAGCCCTCCTGGCACAGCTGAGCTCCCTTCCTGTTTAGAGCCCCAGGACTGCATTGCATCTTGGGCCAACTTAGAGATGTTCCTCGAAGCTGAAGTCCAAGGGCCAGTTTGTCCTTGTTCTCACAGATTTGACAAGCACATTTCTAAGTTCTGTCATTACCTCAGCAGCAAAAGATCAACCCTCTGTAAAACTGAGGGCCAAATGAAATTATGAGTCCAGGGAGGATGAAAATAGAAGGAACAGATACACCAGCACAAGCAGGAAGTATCCACAAAGTGTTGTTGCCACAAAAAGAAGGCACTTGGATTAATTTATTTTGCATTGTTGATTCTTCATTGAGACTTAAAAAAAAAAAAAGAATAATTAAACCTGGCTTCTTATGGCCTTTTTTGTTTGATTTGTTATTTGGTCAACTGTCATTACTTTCAAGAAAGGAGGAATTGCAAGAAATCATCAAGGTCAGACAAGATTCTCTCAGGGAAAAAAAGAGATTGGCACTTCCCAGCCAGCCTGATTTCCTTGGAAATCGAGGAGCACACACGGAGAGGATTCCAGGTGCCCCTGTACAGCCAGAGACCTCTGGAAAGGCAGTGAAAGCAAAGCCTCTGACATGGAGAAGTCATTGCTTTGGCTGGGGCTCCTGCTGCTGCGCACCCTGCAGCTTGCTGGGACTGCCAGGAGAGGTCAGATGAACAAGAAACTGTGAACAGAAGGGCAGGAACAAGTGTCCAGCTGGCGAATTCTCCTCCAGGTTCCCCTGCATTGATGGTTCCCCACTGCCTGCCAGTGCAACAGCTGATTCCTGAAACAGTCATTGCAGGGACAAGGGGAGAGAAAATGAGCTGCACTTCCACTGCAGGGCAGTCACCACGAGGTACAACAGGGCTTAAATCACCCAGTAAATCCCATTTAGTCTGATAACATCCATTTTTACTGCATGGGCCCGATTCTGCCTCTCTATCACTGTAAAGCAGCAGCAGGCACAGTGAGGCCCACAGGTGGTACTAGTATGAAATAAAACCTAACAGTGACAGCAACAGACATTTTTCTGTAGCACTGTGCCCCTTCCTGGATTTTATCATTCAGTTGTTTAAGGGAATTCCTCGCATCAGTATCTCCCAGCCCTGACCTCTGGAGAAGCACAGCTACCACAGCTGGATCAACCCTTGTCCTATGCAGAGAGCTGCCCACAGATGGCCCAAAGACCCCTAATTTCTCCCGAGAGCTGCTTGCAGTGCACTGTGACCCTGAAACAAGTGGATCAAGGGAGAAGAAGAGCAGGTTCAGGATGAAAAGAAGAGCCCTTACAGGCGGCTGCCGGCGCCGTCGCCGCGGCAGTGCTGCCCCGGGGCGCGCAGAGCGGGCTGCCGGCACTCCACGCACATCCTGTGGCCCTCCCGGAGGTGGCGCATCCAGCCCGTGTGCGAGTGCTGGCTGTGCAGGCAGCCCGGCCTCAGGCCCACCAGCTGGAACTCCACACAGTACCTGCAACCCAACAACGTCACGTCAGCGTGAAAGCCAGGCCCGGCTGCACGGGGCTGACAGAGCCACACTCACCTGCAAGACCACAGATCACTAATTCAGAAAAACCAAACCAAACCAATCCCGCCATCCAAGGGCATTAAGAGCAGAACATGTGGTGTACCTGCATTTCGACAAGGTTAAACAGGGAATAAAAACTACTCTGCTGATGCTTTCAGCTAACATAAAAAAAATACCAGGTATGACTGGCATCTTTTTTTTACCAATAGGGACACAGACTGGTCAAACATCTGACTCATGTAATTCTAAGTCTGGCATCCACTTGCTGAGCCACACTTCCCCTATCATCTCCTCTCAGTTACTCAGAATGGGTTTTGTAGAGCAGGTTGTGAAAGGAGCTAAGACTTGGTCATCCTTGTGATGATCTCCCTCCTGCAACCAGAGAGACTCTGCAGGTGGAGTATGGCTGAGTCCCTCAGGTGAACCTCCAACTTACCCTGCCCTTTCATTGCCATCAGCTGCAGCTCTTTTCTTCCTCGCTTTTCCAAAGCCTCCCGTAGTTATTAACGCCGGGACTGTGTACACCAAAGAGAAAGGTACAGAGCATCAGTGGCAATGCTGCTCTAAGGCTCGTTATGTCTGCAAAACAGAAAAGATTGGCTTTTAATGTCATAGGGTTTTATCTTTAGCAGGAGACAAAAACAATTCTAACTTCGTATTTTCATATTATCTAGCACTGTCAACCATTCCACTGAGAAGAGAATCTGTATAGCTGCCAGATTTTTGCCTGAGCAGAGTAAGCATACTTACAGGAACATCCCAAGATAGAGGGGGAGGCAATATTCACTTAATGCCAGCTCTCAACAGGTTTGAAGAAGTCACTTGCAGCTGACATCCAGACTGGACGGATTTTGACTCCAAAATACCAACCAAAATTACAAGCAATTCTTCTAAAAGAATCAGTAAAGGTGTTCCATGGAAACCTGATTTGAACAAATTAAACCCAGGCTTTTTCTCCAGAAACTATCTAGAGGTCTCCCTTGCCTGCACTCTGCTCCAGTGCAGGGAAAGTACATCTCAGTGTGGAGAGGTATAATTCCTTTAGGATTCCTTTATGAGATAAATTATAAAATTTAAAAAAAATACAGATATGTAAATTTTTTTAAAAAGTGTTCAACACCCACTTACAGAAGTTCTAAACAGACATATAATCTGCCAATCTCACCAAAATTTCCAGAGCCTTGCACTTGTATAAGTGAGAGCACAGCTCTGTAACACCCCACTTTTGAGACACAGTGGATCCCAGCAAACGGCAGGCATCACTTCCAGCACTGTCCTGGGAAGGATGTGTGAGCTCCTGTGTGAAGAGCTCAGTTCTCAATTAGCCCGGGCAGGCCTATGGCAAACATACCAGTGTCTAAAAACAATTCTTCAAACAAAGGAAAAAACAGCTCTGCTGACTCAAACCAGAGTCCTCCCCATGACCACCCAGACACTTTTCAGTGGACTTACTCAGGGATTGTTGACACTCAGTTCCTTGCCGAGTCCAGTACTCGACACAGCCAGCCCTCTCCTCCAGGGCAGGACATGCTTCCCCCCCGTTCCTGGGCTCCTGGATGATGTGCCTCGTCCGGACACGATAGGTTGTCTTGCAAGGCTCTGCACAGCCACTCCAGGCACTCCACTGGGATACAACACAGGGGATAACTGGAGCAAGAGCAACAAATGGGGATGTGGAAGGTTACAGGAACGATGCCAGTGAAATGCCTGCTCCAGAAATAACACTTTTTGACATAGCTCAGTACAACCTTCCTTATTTCAGACCCGTCCCATAGTTGCCTTGGGCAGTTCTCAGCACTTCTCCTCCAGGTTCCTCTGCCTTCCCCACAAGCCCGGCTGAGCCCGGCGGTGCCATAGCCCGAGGGCGAATAGGGGGCCGCAGGGGCCGGGAGCGGCTGCGGCCTCGGCCCCAGTCGCTCACCTGGGCAGGCCTGGGCGTAGTCGTGGCAGCAGTCGAGGGTGCGGGCGCACGCCTGGTCGCAGTAGCAGGGCCCGGTGGAGCCGTCGGGCCGGCGGCCGGCGCTCCGGCAGGCGGGGTCGCGGCCGGGGCAGCACAGCCCGCGGGCGGCGCAGCC
>WAAE01007432.1:0-11824 GCA_013400495.1 Nicator chloris | reverse complement strand
GGCATGCTGAGGAAGGATCCAAGATGTAGCATTACTGGAATGCTTTTGGGATGACTGGGTAGGAAGAAGCTGCACAAGTGTGCAGAAACCACTGTGGTTTGTCTCCTAGGCCTGGGAAGGAGACAGCCTGCTTCTAATTGTGCTAGCTTGGCTTTTTTGGCTTTTGGAGGAAGTGGGAGAAGGATCCAATGCCACTGGAGTAAGCAGGGGCAATTCTCTGGGTCCTGGCAGGGTTATGGCTGAAGCAGCAGGACCTGTCCTGCTCCAGAACAACGCACAGTGCTGAAGGATGAGCCCCTGATCGGAAGGAGAGCCCAGTGCCACCGAGTCTGGCAGTGCCACCCTCTCTGAAGGGACAGTCCCTCCTGTGAGAGCTACCTTCAGCCCCAGCCCAGGCCTGGATGCCCTGCTTTAGGGGAGTAGAGCCTGTAGAATCATTGAAGCGTCTCCTTGGACTCCCTGGAATGATGATGTCAGAGCCTTTCACAGGACCCTATGCTGGCAGTGCCCTTCCGTGTCCTGGCTGCGGTGGAGGTCCCCTGGCAGCCTCAGCCCTATGACAGCAGTGCCCAGTGAGCTGAATGGGGATGTCAGTGCCTCAGCTGCCTTCATCCCTGCAGGGGATACAAGGACTATTTGCAAGTCCTTGGGGTAAAACCTGCAGCCTTTGAGGCAACAGTGGGTGAGTTACGGAGGGTGGGTGGCTGTCAGGCAGCAGTGTTGGGCTTTAAATCCTGTGGGGAAAATCCTTGCTAGGAGAGGTGACCCTGGTGGGCAACGTGCCATAGAGGTAAGACTGTCTTCCCAGCCCTGGGTTTTTAGGGGAGGAGAAAAGAGATTGATGTACAAAGCTTGTGCTGTGCTTTGGTGTCCCCAGCCCTGCTGCACTGGCCCAGTAACACCAGTAATGCAGGGGACAGGGTGAGGAGCTGCAGCTGGTGCCAAGGCCAGAGCAGTGCCAGAGCCTGCTGAGGAATGAGTGAGGGGGAGATGGAAGGAGGCAGCTGGAGCCAGCGCCNTGCCTGGGTCAGGCCGCCGGCGGGGCGCGGGGTTGAGGCCCCCCGCCGGAGTCACGTGGCAGGGCACTGGTGCCGGTGCCGGGCATGCCCAGCCCACCGCCCGTGGAGCTCTGCGGCCCCGCCGCCCACTGCCGTGCCGTCTGGACCGGCTGCATCTGGTGCTCCCGCTGGCACGGCACGGCACCTCGGCCCCCTCCATGGTTCGTGCAGGGCCCCGCACGGAGCGGCGGCAGCGGCGGTGGTTGTAGGCGTGGCGGTTACTGCCACCGGTGCGGGCGGAGCTGCACGCTGCGTTCCGTGGCCGCGTGGGTGGCGGCCGGGGCTGCCCCGTCCCTGCCCACTGCTCCCTTCGGGACAAGGCTCGGCAAGAAGTTCAACCTTGCTTGGCAGGGAGACTAAGCCTGCTAGAAAGTCCAGGCAGGGCAAACTCGGCCGGAGTTCGGGCAAGGCTTGGCAGGAAGTTCGACCTTGCTCGGCAGGGAGACCGAATTTGCTAACCCTGGCAGTAGGTTCCTGCAGGGCAGGCTCGGATGGAGCCCGGGCAAGGCTTGGCAGGAAGTTCGACCTCGCCCGGCAGAGAGATTGAGGCTGCTAAACCTGCTAGGAAGTACAGGCAGGGCAGACTCGGCCAGAGTTTGGGCAAGGCTCGGCCGGAAGTTCGACCTTTTCCAGCAGGGAGATCGAGTCTGCTAGGCCTAGTAGTGTAAGTAGTGAGTGTCTTGGCCAAGAAGAAGCATAAAGAGAGATAAAAGAAAAAGTGCCTAAAGTGTGAGGCCAAGCGTAAGAACAAGAGATTAGCTTTGAAGAGCAGCTAAAAGAAGAGGTCAGACAAGTCTTAGTTATCTTAAGATTTGTGTTGCTTATGAATATATTCCAGATCAGATAGAGGCAATGTCAAAGTAAACCTTTTTTTTAGCCTAAAAAATGTTATAGTAAGGGAGCAGACCCTTCCAAAAGGAAAGTTAAGAAGATTCCCCCTAACAGCCCCTGGGGCAATTGTTAAACCAGTGGGATTCTTGGGAGGCCACGAAGAGTCTAGACAAATTTAAGATGATATATTACAGTATAGAAGTATGGCCAAAGCTAGAGTTACGGGGGGAGTGGCCATGGTATAGAACCCGAGATCAGTGGATGTGTACCCAGTTAAACCAATATTTAAAAGCACAGGAGAACCCTGATGTAGAACAACTATCTTATGCAGCCTGCTGGCTGGAGAACTCTCAACTCTCCCAGCTGTGCCCCAGTCTCTTCTTCAACCTCTTTGACAGTTCCCCTAGTTCTTCCTTTGGCCCCTCTTGCGGAGTCCATGATTTCTCCCCGTTAACTCCCAACAAGCGTCTATCTCCCCTGCTACTCCTTCACCTGGTGCCTCAGAAGAAGGGCCATGTTATAACACTCGATCCAAAGTACCAAGGGCAAAAAGACTTTTTCCTCTTAGGGAGGTTCCTATGAGTGGAGTAGCTGGAGGAGTTGGGTTCGTAAATGCACCTTTGACAGCCTTCGAGGTCTGGGGTTTTAAGAAGGAGCTAGAGAATCTAGTGGATAACTCCGTTGAGATATCCAACCAGGTAGACCAGTTCCTGGGGCTGAATAGTTATACTTGGGGAGAGCTGAACTCTATTTCTAGTATCCTGGTCTCTCTGGAAGAGGTCTGGATGATCCGAACAGCAGGGATGAAGGTAGACTGGGGCCCCCAGGGGACTATAAGATGCCCTCAGCGGACCCCGATTGGAATCCCAACCAAGAAGAGGGAAGGCGAGATATGGAGGACTATAGGCCCCTGATACTAAGGGGGATCAAAGAATCTATCCCTAAGGGAAGCAACATGAGACGGGCATTTGATGGTACTCAGGAAAAAGATGAGACACCAGCAGTTTGGCTTAATCGGCTAAAATGAAATTTCCAGTTATATTCAAACATAGATATAGACAGCTGAGAGAGACAAGTCCTTTTGAAGGTCCAGTTTGTTACCAAGTCCTAGCCCGATATTAGATGTTAGAAAAGATAGAAGACTGGCAAGAAAAGAGCATAAATGAGTTGCTCAAAGAGGCTCTAAAAGTGTATTTAAAGAGAAGAAGAAAAAGCTAAAGCCAAGTTTAAAGTTATGATCGCGGTTGCCAGAGAAAGTGTAAAAGCAAAAAGATTAGCGCATTAGAACAAAACCCCGATCTGATATAGGGGTTTCCCCTTATGAAATGATGTTTGAGCTCCTGTTCTTGATTACCCTTCACAGTACAGCAGACTATTTAGAAGGAGAGGTAGCGACTTAGGAGCATCTAGAAACTACAGGGAGGACACTATAAAGTTTAAGAAAGCAAAGACGCCTCCCTCAGACTTTTTCTCTTAACACTGATGTACACAATGTCTGTCCTGGAGATTGGGTGCTAATCAAGTCTTAGAGCGCCACCCCATTAACTCTCAAATTAGAAGTGTTTTACAGGTGTTACTTACCACACACACTGCAGTACGAATTCGAGAGAAAGGCTGGACTCACATCACCAAAGTCAAGGGACCAGTGCCTGTCGCAACGACACATTAGATTGACCACACGGACTCTGACCTGGGTTCAACCAAGAGGACTAACTTTATTACATCACAGACCCATATATATAGTATAGCAAGCAGACCAAGTGATTGGCAAGCAAGGTTAACACCTCTCCAATCACATTGGTCAAGACAGGTGTCAATCAAGAGAACTCCACCCCTATGAAAAGAATGTAAACATCCATATTGTTTACAGAAAAGCGTGAGAAAGGAATTTCTCAAAGGTAAACATCAGAAGGCTGAAAAGCATGGCAACAAGTGCCACCCCCTGATATGAGACCAGATCCAACAACACCACCTCCAGACCCCTCAGAGTGAGCGGTGACAGAAGACCCAAGAGACCTAAGACTGACTTAGAAGAAGGAGTCTAAAAGTCATCTGAAAAACTGCCAAGAACTGATATACAAGCCAAGAAAGACTGTTTTATTACCAGGAGACAGAAATTGTAAATTGATGCAGGCCTAAGCCTGATCAAATAGATAGAGGGGGTATTGTAAGAAATGGAGTCGAACAGGGATCCCTGCGTGCTGCTGCGTGCCTGGGTCAGGCCGCCGGCGGGGCGCGGGGTTGAGGCCCCCCGCCGGAGTCACGTGGCAGGGCACTGGTGCCGGTGCCGGGCATGCCCAGCCCACCGCCCGTGGAGCTCTGCGGCCCCGCCGCCCACTGCCATGCCATCTGGACCTGCTGTGTCTGGTGCTCCCACTGGCATGGCACGGTGCCTCAGTCCCCTCCATGGTTCGCGCGGGGCCCCGCACGGAGCGGTGGCGGCGGCGATGGTTGGAGGCATGGCAGTCGCTGCCGCCAGTGCAGGCAGAGCTGCGCGCTGCGCTCCGCGGCTGCATGGGTGGCAGCCAGGGCTGCCCTGTCCCTTCCCGCCGCTCCCTTCGGGAGTCACGGGTTCGGGCCGGGGGGGTGGCGGCTGCCAGCGGCGGGGGGGCGGCGGTGCCCGTCCCTTGCCCTGGCCTGCTGCGGTGCCTGCTGGGGCTGTGCCCCCCCCCCCCCCGACTCCCGCGATGCCTGTGCTCCGCTTTCTCCGCACCCCCCTGCAACAGGCAGCCATGCCCCGCTCCATGCCCGTGGTGGAGCCCAGTGGTGTGGGCACGCTGCCACCCCTCCCCGAGACTGGCGGCGTGGCGGGGGCAGACAGTATAGAAAGCAAGTCAAGACATGTCCTCTCAGCTGTGGTGGAGCCCAGTGGTGCGGGCGCGCCACTGCCCCCCCCCACTCCCGCAGTGCCGGGGGAGCCCGCACCGCACGCTCGCTGGGTCCGCTAATGGGTGCGGGGCCCTGATGGTTCATTTTTATGGATCTCAGAGTACAAAAGACACAGCAGGGGACAAAATCAGTATGGTTAAACAGAAATTGCACTTTTATTGAGTGCCAACACTAGTAATGCGATAGAGGGGAAGGAAAAGAGAATAAAAGGATAGAAAAGAAGGAAAGAAAGTGAGTTTGGGATATAGCTACCAACAAGAATGGAGCCCTCGTGGTTTCTGCAGGCCAATGGAACCTCCGTAGAAAGAGTGGGAGTCCTCGTGGTCCTGGTGGTCCAATGGGTCCTCCTTTCCTGCTGGGGAAGATCTTCAAAGAAGCCTTTGAGTCACAGGGGTTTAATAGTCACTTTTGAGGCGAGTGGAAAGTGGCCAACAGATGAGGGAATATCACGCGCGTCCCATGACAAGGCAGGTGTTCGTCGACAACAATGGTTGTGCTTCAGGCCCACTTCGACCTGGCATGGTGTGTTCTGAACAGTCTAGGCTCACTATTATAGCAAACACCAGCTGTTCAAACTCCATTGTTCGGCTGTCATGGGGACCTGTTTAGCCAAGCACAGGCTTCAGTGAACACACCTGCAGACAGGACTTGGCAGACATCTCACCTCAGCCAGGCCAGAGCTTCTGCTCTTTAGGGTCTCAGTCTTTGGGGTCTCAGTCCTTGGGGTCTCAGTTCTTGGAGACAGTCGTGAGGCAAATGAGGGATCTTCGGACCATCTCTTACAGCCCCCTGCTCCCGCCTGCCACGGCCGTGCCTGCTCCATACTGGCAGACAGCCCCGGGGCCGACGGTGGTGGCTGCGGCAGCTGCCGCGGTGCAGCGCATGACCCTGTCCAGAGCCCAGTGGGCGGGAGGTGGAGCGAGGCGGCAGCAGCAGCGGCGGGAGAGGGAGCAGGGCAGACAATGTGGAAAGGCATGCCCGGGCATGCAGGATGAATCGACCCACCTTTCATGCAAATGAAAAAGGTGCCATGCATGACGGGACAGTTTCGGGAAAGAAGGACGCTGTTTAGCCACGGACTAAACAATCTAAGTGGCTTAAATTGCACATTATAGGTAGGGGGAAAGAGGAATTCATCCATCCCTAGCCCTGGTTTAGATACTCGCCATGACTTTTGGGGCAGGAAACCGGGCTTGGGCTGAGCCAGAATTACCAGGAAAAATTAGATCGAGTGGGGGATAAGCCTCTGCCTCACTGTACTACCAGTGGTCAGTGGAAGGTACTGCAGCTCATCACCCAGGCTCCTCAGGACAGTAGAGACTCCTGCACAAGAGCCCTCTGCTGAGAGATTCCTGGACAGCACCCCCTGCTGAGAGACCCCGGCACAGCACATCCTGGACTGCGAATTTCTTCGGCAGAGAACTGGATTTTCGGATTACCTTGGCGAGCTTCCCATGCTGCTAATTTTAATAAAGAGCTGAATCTTTAATAAAGGCATCGAGCCATGATTTATTCATAACAGTGGCACTGGACGCCGCTGCCACAAGTGCCAACTGCTGGGGATTGGGTACAGATGTGTACGGTGCGGGGTTTGCATGCTGCCCCGCCTCCGCCGCTGCCTCCTGCTTCTCCCTCCGCGCCGGCCGCTCCTGCCCGCACTGGGTTGTGCCCGGCTCCGCCACTGCAGCGCTGCCATGGGGGTGCCGGGGGCGGCTCTCCCCGCCGCCGGGGGCAGCGCCGCGGTCTAGGGGGGTCTGCCGGCCCCCCGCCCGCACATCATGCCATTGCTGGATTTCTTCTGGGCTTGCTTCAAAAGAACCAAGGTAAGGGAGCGCTGCTCCACAGTGTCCGTCCCTGACACCCTCTGGTTTCAGGAGAAGCCTCTGGAAGGGGCGCTGGGGATGCATCCCCGGCGGGGCTCAGTTTGCTCACGGTGTTGTCGTCTTCTCTGGGGGGTGTCGTGCCCGCACCCCACATGCATGTGAGGTGTTTTAATTTTGGCTGGGCCATGTGTAGGTGTGCTGGTCCCTGTGCCCTAAGCTCGCCCGCTGCCCTTTACTGGGTCACCGTGTCCCGGCAGCGGCAGCCCTGGGCGGGCAGGGGGCTGTGCCCGGCGAGTGCGGCACTGGGCTCTGTGTGTGTCTGTGTGTCTGTGTGTGTGTGTGTGCGCACCCTCAGCACCCTGAGGTGGTCAGCACATGCCAAGAGGGTCCTGACGTGCCTGCTTGAGTGGTGTGGCCGGGCTGGGACATCCTTCCGAACCCAGAGGCTCAGGTCACCCATAGTGTGGCTGTGGGACCGCGGCTGACCTGGAGGATCAGGGCAGCTGTGAACAGTATGACAAAGGAGCAGCGAGGCCAAGGGCCCTCAGTTTTTCATTTCCTGCAGCAGCAGTTCTCATGGCATGGCATCTGAGGTTTTCCATTAGGATTTAATTCTTCATCTGTCACCTTAATAGCCGACGACTGTCCCTGCCTGCTCCTGATCACTGTTGGTTCATTGTGTCCCAGCCTATGCAGTGTGGTGGGAGGTGAGATGGGGAGATTGTGGAGTTATAGTTAGCGTGAATTTCGGGAGTTGCAGATTGGGAAAAGTGGTAAAATCCCTTTTTCAGGTAATGCTGTACACCAGGCTGTGCTGGGTGGGTGGATCTGCTGTGGTGAAATGGATGTGGAATGCATGCTGTCCCCCGGGCATTCAGTGCAATGCTTAAAATAGTTGAGTCTAAAAATGACATTTGTGAAATTCATTGGTAATATTAGTGGCTATCTTGTCCCTGCTGTCTCATCTCTGCTGTCTCTGGAGAGCTTAGCTGTCCTCATTAACTCTGCTCATCCCTGCGTGCTGCGTATTGGCATTGCCATCGTACTGGTGGTGGCATGGACATGGACACCGGGTCTTTCAATGCCACTGGCAGAGCTGCAGCTTGGGATGGCTCCAGCCTGGCCTGCACAGACTCTGGTGCCCATGGGTTTCAGCCTCCTCGGAAACACCCAGCAGTCCACTGGCTTCAGCCCATCTCTTTGGCCCAACACAGGGTCTGGTGGCCCAGCTGTCCAGGGCCACCACCCTCCTGGTTTCTTTCAGTGGACACCAGTGGCCTCCTGTAGGGCTGAGGCTTCTGCTTCAGCCTGGACCCGCTCTCCTCCCCATGCCAGTGCTGCTCAGCTGCTCACCACGAACAGGCGAGGAATTCTCACCTTCCTTGCTGAGGAATTTCTTGAACAGGGAGAAACATGCTTGGCTCTGTCTGTGGGATTAAAGCTTTCCAGGTTAAATGAGGTGGATCTGTGGCTGGTGGAAGATTTAGTGGGAAAAGGAAGGTGTGGGAACAGACTGGGCAATGCCAAAGGATCCAGAGGAGCTGGGTGACCTCCCCTGTGGACACAGGCATGCTGTGAGGTCGCAGCGATGACTCCAGCCCTGGTGATGGCACCCCTCGGGCAGGCGGTGCTGTGGAAAGCATGGCAGCAGGGACATAGTCAAGCCTGTCTTCCCTGGGTCATCCTCAGCCCTGCTGCCCCGGCAGGAAGAGGGGTCCCGGGGGTCTGTGGGAAAGTCTGGCTCAGCAGCACGGTGCATTCCTGCAGTGATCCCACTGGCACCTCTGGCCCGTTCGTGGGGCGGCGGCAGTGGAGGAGCTCATCTGCACCCAGAGAGAGACTGGGGAGCGTCCCAGGCTCTGCACTCACCTCAGCACTGGGAATGGGGACCTTCTGCTGCTCCTCCACCTTTGCAAATTGCTGCTGTCTCCTGAGTGCTGCTGAGCCTCTGCTGCTGTGGATCCCATTTCTCGTGGCTTCCCTCGGGAGCCGAGGTGGTGGGTGCGTGCTGGACACACCATGTCTGCCCAGTGCTCAGGGCCCTTGGGAGTGACAATGGTGTTTTAAAACCAGTGGGGCTGATGCCCTTGGGAGAAGCCTTTGCCAGGGCCCTGCTTGTCTTGTGGCTGGGGCAGCATTGCTGGTCCCAACTCCAGATCAGCACTGCTGGTCTCAGGTCACCTCTGGGCAGAGGGGAGGCTGGAGCAGGGACCAAGCCCAGATGTGAGGGGTAGCATTCCAAAAATGTGAGAATCAAAATGATAAAAAAATCTGTTTTTTCTCAGAACACTTTTCCACTTCCAAGATCAGTTCATACCAGAGTTAGAAAGGAGAGAGAAAGAGACTTCCAGCTTCTTGTTCAGGTGTTTATTATTTCTTATCTTTTAGTTGAGTGCTCTTCAGTTGCAAGGTCTTTTCTCTTTGAGAAACACAGCTGGAATGGCCCCAAGGGAGTAACCCTCAAGGCCTTATGAAGCCATTTGACCCAATCCAAATCCCAAATGTACTATATTTACAATTCTGTACCTATTATTCTTACTTATTTCTCTAATTGACACTTCTACCTCAAACTGTTCTACCCAATCATCCTGTGCCACCACACAACAGAAAATGGAGTCTATGAAGAAGAAGGAAGAAGCTCAGGCACCACCCAAGATCTTCCATTTCGTCCTTTTTCCAGCCTCCATCCTAAAAACCCAAACTACATTTTTTTCACCCTGTGATAACTAAAACACTATTTTATCAAACCTACATTACTTGCAACTCTTCTCTGAGTGTTGAAAGTCCTTTCCATGGGCAAAAGTGAAAGGCAGTGTTCTCCTGGGGTCCCAGTAAGGGTCCTGAACCCTCCAAGATGTACATGGGGGTGTTCATGGGGGTCTCTGCCATGCCCTAGGCTCCAACAGTTTTTGTGGTTTTTTTTTTCTTTCTTTTCACAAAAATTCACATTGTTAGAAGATAAAAAAGATGCAGGTAAGCTGCAGCAATAATTTTTGGGGCAGGGGTACCCTTGCTGTGGGGTGGGCAGGGGTCACAGGAAGAGGAATGCCCCCTTGCTGGGTTCTTCTGCCAACAGTGTGATTTTCCCCCAAAACTGTTATTTTCAAGAGAATATATTTGCAAAGGGATATTGGTTCCTTTTCAAGTCCTCTTGTCTTTGTGGTGAGCAGCTTTGTGCTCAGCAGGGAATCCCATGGGGAGCTCCAGAGCCTTGGCACTGCAGTGCCATGGGCAGGAAGGCCACCCCTGGCTCGGGGCCCCTTGGCTTTGTGTTACTGGAGTATCTCACCCATGACTCTGGGGCAGGAGGGACTCGCAGTGCAGCTGCAGGCTGATCCATGGGGATTGTGCACAGCTGCTGCTGCCCTGATCAAACCTCTGCCAAGGTAGGGGCAGAGGCTGGGGTTGGGGCTGCCCTGCCGTGGGTGCTGGGGAGGCTGGTGGTGGTCCCTGGGAGCAAGAGGAGGAGGAGGGGGAGGATGTGTGTGCCAGCAGGACCAGGAACCAGAGATGGGGCTGTGGCAGGGGAGTAGAGGTCCTGCCTTTCATCATCCCACTGGTTGGTGCCATGGGAGTCTTTGTGCAGTGACACCCCCAGAGTCGAACCTGTCCCATCCTACACAGGGCAGTCCATGGCCATTGGTTCTGGTGGCCCTGGAAGTGGAGGGACCTGGAGCCAGGGTGGCTCCACAGCTTTGAGCACAGGGCTCAGGACATGCCCCATGGATGGTGGCTCTGCTGTCAGAGGTGGGGGCAGTGGGAGTGCCCACACTGCTGGCTGGAGCCCTGGCACCATGAAGAGGGAAACCCACCGTGCAGGGAGCCCATGGGATGTGCCTGGGGATCTCCGGGCAATTCCCTGCCCAAAGGGTGATGCACTGAGGGCCTTGTGTTTTCATGCACGTAAGGGTGAAGTGAGCTCTGAGTCTGGCCAGTGAGAGCCCAGCGCACAGGAGAGCTCTAGGTAACAAAAGGTGCTTTGTGAGAGAGCCCCAGAGGTATCTTGGGTGGTCTCTGGCCCTTTCACGGGAGAGATTAAGAACATAAATGTCAAGAGCTTGTTAAAAAGAGTTAGAGCCCTGTGGAAGGGAAGGGGCAGGGAAGGCTCCTATGGATCACACTGTGACTGGGATTTTGGGGCAAAGAATGTTTATAGGTGTTTTCCCCTTGATTAAAACTGCCTGTAGAATCCAGATCTCTCCTGGTGAAGGTTCAATGACACTCACATGACCCCAGCTGACACCTGCCTGTCACGTGTCCCTGTCCCAGCTCTGGCTGCTGGAGGGATGCTGGGCAGCCATGGGCTCTGGGGGCAGGAGGAACAGGAGCCTCATGTCCTGAGCAGGTGCACAGTTTCTCACTGTGGGATTTGTCACCTGTGACTTGATGTGATGACGGGGCTGTAGCGGCTCCTGGTTGTCACTGCGACCTGCAGCAGCACAGTGCCTGGGGCAGGCTGGAGTTCTCCCTTTCCCATGGATTACACTGGACAGGGAGCAAGCCTGCAGGGGGGTTGTGCCCTCCACTTGGAAGAGGACAGGGCAGGTGCCTGCTTTCCTCTTCACTCATTGTCCCCAGAAGATGCCTGGACAAAGGGGGGATTCAGGCCATGGGCTTGGGGGACACCATTCCTTTCCCTTATGATGATTTTCAGTCTCTTTGGATGGGTGGCACGAGGACCTCAGCTCCCGAAACGGCATGAGGCAGGGTGGAGTTGGTTCTGGTTTATCCCAGTAGCTCTTGGCAAAGTGTCTCTTACATCAATTCCCAGAGCTTGCCTCTGACTTTCCCCTTCAGCCCTGCTGCTCTCCAGCACACCTGGCAAACTCCCTGAACTGCTTTCCAGGCATGGACAGACCCATTCCCAGCCCCCTGTTTGGGGGTGTGGTTGTGCTGACACATCCTCTTCCCTGAACGCTGGCTGGATGAGGTCACTGTGGCTTCCCCCAGCACTAAAATACCTGGGTGTGCCATGGCAGTTCCTGCAGCAGTGATGGGGGAAAACAACTTGGATTTCATCTGCCTTCTTGGAGGTGATCTTTCAGCCGTGGAGCACATGGGGACTCTTGTGTCCCTACTCTCCCTCCTGCTGCGCTGCCCTGCCCTGCAGTAAAGCCCTCCCTGGCCCACCTTGCAGTCCCCTTGGGCAGCACCCTTGGCTGGACGGGACACAGAGCCCCTGCACAACCCCAAACCGAAGCACTGGAACAATCCCAGCTGGGT
>WAAE01007431.1:0-19975 GCA_013400495.1 Nicator chloris | reverse complement strand
GCCGGGCTGGGCTGGGCTGGGCTTGGGGCGGCCGCTCGGTGGGGCGGGTGGGGCCGGCGGCTGGCGCGGCGCCGAGGCAGAGCAAAGGTCGCGGCTGGGTCCCGCCGGTGTCCGGGCGGACGCGGGGCCGGAGCGGGGCCGGCGGGGGGGACCCCGTGGCTCCCCCTGCGCGGGGCCTCTGTGCGCCCGAAGTTGGGAGTACAGCGCTGTGCCTGAGCGCTGCCCGCACCCCGGCTCTGGGGTACTGACGTGGGTTGTTCACCTGCAGCGGGGTGCGCAAGAAGATGGGCGGGATTTTTGAGCGGCGCTAGGTGTCACCTGCTGTAAAGGGTGAAATAAAGCAGTGGAACGAGTGCCCTTACTTGGGAAGTAGTTGTGGAGACGGCATCCGGACAGCTGTTACTAAAGAGCTGCAGCAAAGTTTCTCCTTGGAGATTGCCTGGTTCTTGCAGGCGTTTCCCATCGCTCTCCGAGTCCGTGAGCTCTCAATAGCGTCGTGGCCCAGGCACTGTGCGCTCGCTGGGGAAAAATCTGCCCGTCCAGTGTTTGCACCCACCTCTGTTATCGTCAGACGTGTTCAGAGCAGAGTTTCACTTCTTTGCATATGTGCAAAATAATTGTTGTTTTTTTTTTTTTCAGTATGCTGTGTGAGTCTTAGTACCATCAGTTATGGTCAAATAAAAAAAATCGTGAAAGTTAAGTTAAAGTTTTGTAATATATATGTATGGGTGTAGTTGTTATCAGCCTTACAGAGTACTTGTTCTCAAATCCTGCCTGGTTGCAGGTAAAGGATAACTAAGAATAATGAGGTGGTATGATAATAGCTTTTATGTTATGTTGGTTGGGTACAGAATTCCTGTTAAGGAACCAACATGGATAATACTTGCTACCTTGCATATAGAGATCTCTGTCCTGTCACTAGGCAGGGTTATGAGACAGGATGCTTGTGCTGGCCTTGCCAATTGCCATTCTCAACTAAATATTTCAGTCAAAGCATGCTGGTGATTTTACTTATGTAGTTTTACAGAAATACTCCACTTTAAATATTGTATTATTCTTCTTCATCCCTGAAAATAGAGAATTTTTTAAGAAATGAAAATAATTAGTCAAGGTGCATTAGTTTACAGATCTGTTAACTATACCTAGTTTTTGTACTAGCCATACTAGGGGTTTTTTATTACAAATCAATGCATTTATTATTTGTTTCTAAAAGAGGAAAATGATGGCATGTAATAGCCCTCTGAAAAGAGTCCTGGTTTGATAATTTGAAACTTCTTTTTTTGTCCATTTGCTTACACAGAAATTCTAATCTGTTCTCACAACAATTACTGTATCTGCAGCGAAGGTGAAGGTTACCTGTACCTACTGTTCCTAGCTTTGGCTAAGCACGCTTGGGTTCAAGTCTGTGCTTTTACTGTAGACCATGACGTGTACTTTAGATGAACTGTCTTGTATTGGTAGCCCAAGCTGTGTGTCTCAACATGTGTTGAGATGTCAGAGCTAAACTCGTGTGTCCTGTTTCCACCGTTGTTTGGTCACTTTTAATGCAGTCTGAAATAAACCTTTTGAAGTTCAAAATTAAATCGGAACTTAAAATGCATTTCACCTGTGTATACACATATTATCCTATGTCAGCTGTGCATGGCTGGCCTGTGTACTGAGTAAAGAATGCTTAAAGGGGAAGCTTCTTTTTTTTTCTGCTGATAAAAAAATGAGGCAGCATCCTCCCAACTTGAAAGTTTAAAAATCCTTGTTTATTGTTCTTCATCTTCACATCACCTGGTAGCCTTTGGGAGGGGGAAGCTGTCATACTTGTTGTGCTACTTGCGTCTCTGAAATTTTGAAAAATTTGGAAAACTGCTGATTTGACAAAGCTGTTTCTGGTTTTTGCAGCACGTCAGTGCTTTCATGCTCTAAAGTTGATAAAGAAAGATTGCCTTCTATCACTGCGTGTCTCACGATGTGCCTCTACTGCCTCTGTGCCTCGCATAACTACACATTACACAATTCATCCTCGGGACAAAGACAAACGATGGGAAGGTAAAAGCATTGCATTCTTCACAAGATGCATTATTATTATTATTCTCATTGCTGAGTTTTAAAGACACTAAAATGTGTTCCTTTTCTATTTATGGAAATTCTCTACGCTTAAATACAGTACTAATATTTCAAATGAAATTTTTGCTTGCTATGTCACAATGAGTGTCTTTAGTGCTCAGAAGAAACTTTGTGCTTGTTTTCATAAAGAAAATATACAAGTAGCTTTTGGTTTCATAAAGAAAATATACAAGTTTTCATAAAGAAAATATACAAGTAGCTTTTGGTTTCATAAAGAAAATATACAAGTTTTCATAAAGAAAATATACAAGTAGCTTTTGGTTTAGTGATTATCACAACAAGATTTAGCTCTGTTCAATATGTATCTGCTTGGTTTTTTCAGTTGTTCTTACCATGAGGACTTAGGTTTAGTGAGAGAGAGGTTAGAAGAAATTGGAGATTGGTTTATGTTCTTATCATTTTTTTCTATTGAAGGGGTAAACATGGAAAGATTTGCAGAGGAAGCTGATGTTGTCATTGTTGGAGCAGGCCCTGCAGGCCTTTCTGCAGCCATTCGACTCAAACAGTTGGCTGCTGAGCACAGCAAAGAAGTGCGTGTTTGTCTGGTGGAAAAGGCTTCTCAGATCGGTGCACATACGTTGTCTGGTGCTTGTCTGGAGCCAAGGTCCTTAGAAGAGCTCTTTCCAGACTGGAAAGAGCGAGGGGTATGTATGAGCATGTAATTACTAAATTGTAATGAACTTCATATCTCACTCATTCTGGTATGAGTTAGTACCTGGTACCATTAGTAATTAGTACCTTTATAAAATACATTGATGGAACAAAATGAAAATGAATGTCTTCTTTTTAGTCTGTTTCCTGTAGTTCAACAATGCTGAAAGTTTTCTGTCTACACATATATGCTGTGGCCTTTGCTCTTTTCTGTAGGAGTCCTACTGCATATACACAATATGTCTTGTGCAGCCTGGGGTGCCCTGCACTTGCTGCCTTTGTGCAAAATCCAGCTCCTGTGTATGAGCAGGAAGATGTTTCGTCCTTACCAATGACAGACTTGGCAGCATCTGTACAATAGCTCTTCGTGGAGATGGCACAGAGTACACTGATTTCTATGCAGACACTGTGGTGCAACAAAGGCCTAAGATGATTTTAGGAGGGAGGTCCCAGAACAGCCATCTGACTTGCAGCCAGCTGCCCGCTATCACCTGAGAGCTGCAAGAAGTCAGCCATCAACTCTTGGATTTGCCTCATGGTGATAAGTCTGCAAGTTGAGCTGCCTTCTTTAAAAAGGTCTAGAATATCCATGTAGTACAAGCCTATGTACAATAGATGTTATTTGCAAAGCCATTTTTTTTTAACCTCAGTATTTGTGTTGATTCTTGCCTGATGACTGCCTCATAAAGTACTTTATCTTCTCTCTTGTGATACCTTCCTTAGAAGTGCTATACTAAACCTGTACTTGACTGCCAGTTTGATTGTTTGATTTTGTTGTTTCTGTTGGATTGGCTAAGAAAACATAACTCTCTACTGCTTCTATTTTATTTTTGTAGGCTCCACTTAATACTCCTGTAACTGAAGACAAGTTTGGAATTTTAACGGAGACATCTAGAATTCCAGTGCCAATTCTTCCAGGTAAAGTTTAATGAGGGAGAAAAAGAGTCAGCTTCCCCTGTGCCTTTTTGAACTTCTCCATGAATCGAAACAAGTTTGATTCGGTGTAGTGCAGTGAGTGTATGTAGATTATAACAGGTTACAGTGATACTCTGTGTAGGTGATGGCTCTGATAGCACATGAGATTACCTTGATGACAGTAGCTGTAGATGTGATACCTGCTGTATCCAACTTCGGTTATTTTGCTTAGTGGCCCATGTTTTATATGTGTGTGTGTGTCTTTTTTTGCCTAGGACTTCCAATGGTTAATCATGGAAATTACATAGTACGTCTGGGCCACCTTGTGAGTTGGCTAGGTGAACAAGCAGAAGCTTTGGGTGTTGAGATATATCCAGGCTATGCAGCAGCTGAGGTACTGATGACATCATTGTGTGTTTATGAAAAGTGGCTTTGGAACCCCCTTGAGTCATGATCATTTGTACATGTGCAACATTCCTTTTAACTGATTCAAATTGTGTTGTGAAAACTGTGTTTCTCTAAGTTCCCTGACTCAGATCCAGCAAAGTGCAAGTAGATCATACAATCTGTGAATAAATACATAATCTTCATGTTTGACCATTAAAGTCAAAGTGCTTAGAACTTCTGCTTTAGAACTTCTAAGGAATAGATTCAAAGTACAGTTTCATTACAATGTTTTTGTTTGTTTGTCTAAATATTTCCAAAGGTACTTTTTCATGAAGATGGTAGCGTGAAAGGGATAGCAACTAATGATGTAGGCATTCAGAAGGATGGAGCACCTAAAGTAAGTATCTATTTTCCCAATAACTAGGGGTCTAATTATGGAAATTGTGATATATCTGCTTCTACTGCCATCAGTAGTCTTGCTGCAGCTTAAGAAAAGTTGTAAAATTCCGTACCTGTCCTCCTCTCTATTTAATTGGATTGATTACCTGTGAAAGTTCTGGTCTCAGAACACTGTAAACTCTTCTGAGATTAGTAGAAAAAACCTTTTCAGAAAAGTTGTCTTGAAGGAGATTATGTAAGGGTGTTTTGGCATATGTGAAATCTGGAAACAAGGGAAAGAACTCCAGGAACTCCTGGAAAAAAGGTCCAAAGGTGAAATAGAAAGCTTTAGTCCATCTGGTAACTAGCAACATGTAAGAGAGTGTGCTTCTGGCTGGTTTGGTTTCCTTGATATTTACAACTGCAGTTGCACTTGCTGATACTGTCTACCCTGTTGGGGCAAGGTACACACTGAATCTTTATACCTTTCTGCTGGTTGGTCACGTTTCTGCATCCAGAAGGTGACTACCTGGACTAAGTGTCAGACTTGGATTTTTGTTTCTTCAGTGGAATCCAGAACCTGCCCTAAGTGTGCTGTTTCCCTGTATAATATGTTGGGAGAATGTGGCACCTCAGAGTTACTTGAACAACTTTCACACATAATTACTTGATTACATAAATTAGGAGTACAAGTTTTTTCTTACCATTTACTTTCTTTTTTTATTAAGTTTCTAGTTTCCTGTATTTCAAAGAGGTATTCACTTTCACATAAAGTGTGGGCTATTTTTCCCCATTTAAGGCAGGGAATGAGAAGAAAGGACTCGTTCTTGAGAGAATATAGCCAGTGCAGGAGTAATGTATTTTTCCAGTGTAATATTGTGTATCTGCTGTAGAGGACAGACACGGTCTCATTTTCCAGTGCATGCTTTGTCCAGAAGGTGGCACAAGTAATGTGTGCAGCTTCTGCTGTAATGAAGCTTCATTGGTACTTTGGGTTTGTTTTAAGATGGCAAGGAACAATTTTAGATGTATTTCTTAACATTCTCAAAACAAAGATTCTTTTTTTTCCCCCATTTGTCCTGGGAGAATGTGTCTCTGTTAACTTCTTTAATGTACATATTGAGTATGCCTCTACTGCAGCCTTTTTTACTGCACTATCACTCAGTTCAAGTATTTTAGCTGTCAGTTGGGTCAGCTGGTGCTACCTCCAGTTCATAAAGGCTCGGGTAAATAGATGTAGTTTGTATAACCTCCAAAGCAAGAATATCTTCAATGTGTTTATACAGAGCCTAATCAAATAGACTGTGGTTAATGAATAGATTTTCACCTTGCAATCAGCACCAACCAAATAAAAATGACAGTGGTAAAAATACACTGTAGAAAGTTGCACATTGATTCTTGTGTAGATACTGGAGAAGGTTGTTAACTATGAAATACAGCTCTGCCACATTACTAAAATGTTTCAAGTGAATTAATTTCTAGTATTTACAATGTGGAGTTGTAGTTAATTTGCTTTAAATAAAGCTACTTCAAAGTGGACACTACATATTCAAGAGGTAACTCTCATTTAGTATTTTGCAAAATTAATTAATGTTCACATTGACAGTCAGAAATTCAAAGAGTACAAAAAATTTTGCAAACTCCCGTGACTCCTGTTTAAATGTAATTCTCAACTAGAGGGAACATTTTCATTTGTAAGTTACAAGCAGACTGCACCTGACAGACAATTGAAAACTAAAGCAGTAAGCTTCTTTTGAACCTGTGCTGGCTTACCTTGAGATGGTTTAATTGGGTACTGCTGGAGAGCTTCATCCAAAACTGTTTTCCTTGTCTTTTTCGACATTAAACTTCCTGACTGAAATCAGCTCTTTTTGCTATAAAAAGTTTGTAAAACATAATCTATATTCTTGTCCAGTGTGCTTACAGATGCAGATGATGTACTGATACAGCAGTATGCCAATTCCCCTTACCTGGTTCTCAATCTCATTGTTGGAATTTTTATGAGAATTTTTTTATAGTTATATTTTATTTAGTTTAATTTTATTGTATGTTTTAACATGCCAGGTTGGAGTAATGCCATTATTCTGAAGTAGTGGGTCCTTTTGGGAGCAGAGGTGATTGAGGTTTTTCCAATATGGTACTTCTGTCTAGTCTGTCGTGTGTGTTGGGGCACACACACACAATGTTTTATTGTAATGTGACTTCATGAGCAAAAATTAAAGTGTGAAGTTACAGGTAGAGTTTCTTTGTCTGTCAGAATTCTTTTGCACCTTGTGAATGAGCAGATTTCATATAAAGATCCTCTGATCTGGAAAGATTCTCCTTTTCAGTGATAAATAACAATTCACTGTGGGGCTGCTTTACTGGAATCCCCTTCCAAGACTTGCCAGGAGTGTGTCATGGTTAGGTGGAAAAGCCAACTGAACTAAAACCATAACTTGCCATGGTTTGTAGGTTCTGAGCTGTGTTACCAAGTAGTGCAAAATCACTTTATTACTCTCCATTTTCTTGCTGTGAGTTTGGTGTGGCAGAGACCTAAGTGCTGATGAAATGCTGTACTTTTGCAGGCTACCTTTGAAAGAGGCTTGGAACTCCATGCTAAAGTCACTGTCTTTGCTGAAGGTTGTCATGGACATCTAGCCAAACAGCTGTACAAAAAGTACAATCTAAGGGAGAATTGTCAACCCCAGAGCTATGGCATTGGATTGAAAGAGGTATCACTTGCATAATTTCAACAATTAAAGAAAATACTGTAAGACTTTAAGGTAGATTCTATTTGCTTTCTAGCTAATTTGTGTAAGACATAAGAATTAAAGAATTTGAGATACACTTTCAGATTTCAGAATCTTTGCTGTTCTGAAGCTGATCAGAGCAGATACTCCCTGAATGTCATGACTGTTCCATTTCAGCTGCTGCTTCTCTTGTATCTGTTATAACTAGAGGTACCTATGAATCTGCTCTGTTAACATTTTCAAATTATGGTTGTTTGTGAAATCTGTTTTCTGTACTTGTACTAAATGAGAGAGGGATTTGTGCTGCCTAATTTTGGGGGAGTTTAGTACATGAGGAAGGAAGAAAATACTTTCTATGGGCTTCCTTTATGTTAGTGAAAGAGAGAAAGGAGAGCTGTTTCAGATGATGAGTCGTGGTCTCTGAAGCACCTTCTGGATGAGCCTTTCTTTAAAAAAAAAACCTCCCTTCATTGGGCATATAAAATTGGGATAGGAATGAGGTTTCCTTTTTAAAATATTTTATACTCAGGAAATATCACTCATGAAAAAGAGCTGTATTATTTCCGAATATGTTCAGAGTTTTGACCATAACGTATTCTTTATTACTTTAGTATGTGCTTACAGCTACAAAATATTTGTTAAATGATTAGTTTACACGTCTGTTGAGAATAACCACTCTGTGAATATGACATAATCTTAGATACAGTGTCTAATACTGAAATTGTCATTAAAGAAGGGCTTTCCTGTAGAGTTCCCTTGCTTCCAGATGAGACTGTCTGCTTTAGCAAATGGTGCAGTCCAGTAGGAGTGGATCTGACGTAGTTGATGCTGATGAGCTGATGTCCGTCCTATGCACGCCTCTGGTTTATTTTTACATTGGACTACCTGTGATGTAGTTCCATAGACTGAGTGCCCTTTCATGACTGGAATGATTTAGATGGACTTTTAGGACCCTCTCTTTTAGTTTCACATTGAAGGAATCCAGTTCATGCCTTCTGTGGCTGCTGTTTGATGTGAGTCAAAGCACAGTAAGTGGGAGGAATCAGAAGTCCCGCTCAAAAATGCGCTCTTTAATCTAAACTGGAACATTATTGTAGGTGTGCCCTCCATGCTTGAGCTGATCTTATGGTGCTCAACTGCCCACCTGTCATTATACTGTGCCTGGCACGTACCTCCATGGTGCAGAGATGTTTTGTGAAATGAGCAGAAAATGGACTCACTCCTGAAAACATGAAAATGCTTCTCTGAGTTTACCATGGGTCAGTGGAGCACTGGAAACACGTAGGAGACAGCAGAGATAGAACGATTTGTTTGACAGAAAATATTTAGATCAACTCAGGCATATTGCTTTGTCCTGACCTTGAAAAACTCACAAGATAATTTATAGAATCGTATGAAAAAATAATACTTTCAAAGAAAAAAGTCAACATAAGCATTGCATTCTGTGGCAGAAGTATCTGCCAAAATCACTAATATTGGGAATTTTATGGTTGAATGAAAATTTTGTGTGTATTACTGGAGTCTCAGTCACATTTTCTGATACACAACATTTAAACAAAGAGAAGTATTGAAAAAATCCTAAATGGTAATCTAAAAAACTATACTGAACAGTTGGTATTTTGCTGTATGAATTTTTGCATTGCTCATAGGAGTAAATTAAGTTTCGCCTCTATGAAATTGTATGTTTGTCTTTTAATGTATTATTGAAAGGCCATTACTTTGCAATCTGACGTAATTCTTTGGTCATGTTCATTTCAGTTATGGACTATTGATGAAAAGAAATGGAAACCAGGAAGAGTGGAACATACTGTAGGCTGGCCTTTAGACAGACATACATATGGAGGATCCTTTCTTTATCACTTAAATGAGCGTGAGCCTTTAGTTGCTCTTGGATTTGTGGTAAGTGAAGTTAGTTTTTTCATTCTTGCTTGTTGTTTGATCTTCATTTTATGCAATTTCCTTTCTCTGTTTTAATGAGAAAATGTAAATACAAGAAAAGGAGCACACCAAATTTAGTCCTTTCTCAATCTTAAGTGTGCTTATGCCCATATTGAGGAAGGCTAATTTGTCATATTAATCTGTCTTTAATCCAGTGTCTTTTAGTGAGACCAACTAGAAACCTTATGAATAATTTCTTTGCAAACCAAGCAAATTTTGCTAATGGCAAAACCAAATAACTAATCAAAACTGTGCTCACAAATTTCTTGTAAGTTAGGAAATCTAAATCACATGCACTTTGTACCATTCAATTTCCTAATTCACGTGTCAACCTTGTGTGTAACTCCACTTTTTGAGAGAAGCATGTAAAGTGAAAGCACTGCAGTGCTACAAGCAATGTCCCTTTAACTTCTGAGCTCTTCACTTTGTTTTTGGTATTCTCCACCCCTGTTGGCCTTGCCCTCTTTAGCAACTGCCTTTCTGAATTGGGCAGGCAGCTTCTTCCTGCTTATTGCCCCTTTATCAGAAGCAGTGAAATCACTAGAGGTAGTCTGGTGTCATTCTGGCAGCCAGGTGATGTGAGGAGCAAGGATTGGAAATATTCTCTATCACCTACAGTTCAAAATGAAAAATTCACTCTTTACCCTGTGCACGTGCTTCAACACAGATGTTGTAAGAGTCAAGTATACAAATTAGGCTTCCTGCAGCATGGGACTGAACTGACAGTTCTGTCTCCTAGATTTCAGAAGGATTACAGAGTGTGTGGAAAAACTCTATTTTTGTCTAACCATTTTGTAAGAAGCATTGAAAAAAACCTTGTTAGCTTTCTCAGACACACATACTTGTCCTGTACAGATTTCCAATATTGGAATTAATAAGTACATACAGTAGATACCCAAATTCTGTTTGATTTTAGAAGGGCTGAGAGCTCTGACGCTCACAGAGAATGGTAGGTAATCAGTAATGTTCATGTTCTCTCCAGAGAGGAAAAAATCAACTCCTGTGTGAACACACAATCACTTTTTTTGTCTTTGAACTTTGTACCTGCTTCCATCTGAGATGATTCTTGTGGTAGGGTTATTTTACCTTTATTTTGAAACTTGTTCATTAATTTTGTCTTGTCAGCAATGCAGATGCAAGCACTGCTGTAAAAGCAGTGAGCTGCCACAGATACTAAAGTCTTGATTGCTGCTGACTCGTGATGTATTTTGTTACTTATCTCCAATAAAGCTCACAGGAACCAGAAATAATCCCTTTCTCAAAAGAGAAAAATTCGGCAAGAGAATTATTTTTAAGAATATCTTAAAGATGAGAAGTGCAGAGGATATATTTGAGCAAATTCTCAAATGCATAACAATCCTGGGCATCCAGCCCATTGGCAATCTTTTATACCCCATTTTCTGCTTTCATCATTGCTCCCCTGTGCTTTATTACAACGGCTCACCTAATTGGAAATTATAATTGACTACTAAACAATTTGAAAAATTGTTCAAAGTATGAGAGCACAAGGACGTAATCCAAAAATAATTGTTTACCTCTTTTTTCAGCTTTTTTAGGGCAGAGGTATGAAATACAAATTTAAAACAAGTTTTGCTGCTTATCCCACCCATTAAATTGTGCTTAATTTAATCCTTTTTATACCAAAGACAGCTGAAAGGAGGTTACAGGGCAATTAAATATTTTCCATATTTCAGGTGGGGATGAGAGCAGACTTGTAGCAGCAAATTTTCAGATTTGCTTCTGCTGTACCATTAATAGAATATATTTTTGGCAGTCATTTAATAGAAAGATCCTAAGGTTCCTTTAGTATAAAACAGATTTAAAGACTTGATGTGGTAATATGCCATTATTTTTAATTTCGAATTTTTGTTGAAACTTTATACCTTATTTTTATTAATGTGCACTTTTTCTTTTTTTAAGGTTGGTTTGGATTATCAAAATCCCTATTTGAATCCATTTAGGGAATTTCAGAGGTGGAAGCACCATCCTAGCATACAGCCTACTTTGGAGGGTGGAACAAGGATTGCCTACGGTGCCAGAGCATTAAATGAAGGTGGTATCCAGGTAATTTTTTTCATGAAGTTTTTAGCTTTGAGATCTCTATAGCTATGTATTTAGTGCTATAGATTTGGGTTGCATGCTGTACCAAATGTTTTGCTGGACAGGAAAGCCTCCTTTTCATGCTGGGTACTGGCTGCTGAGATTTGCTAGATTTAGGCTCTGTCATACTGAAAATCTTCTGACATATTCACTTTGCTTTCTAAATGAAATAGGAAATCATATAAGCATTTAGGTTGGAAAAGACCATTTACATTGAGGCCAATAACTAGTCCACCACTGCCAAGTCCACCACTAAATCATGTCCCCAAGTGCCACATCTATATGTCTTATCCAGGGATGGCAACTCAGCCACTTCCCTGGGCAGCTTGTACAAGTGCTTGACAACCCTTCCTGAGAAGATATTTTTCCTAATATCCGATCTAAACCTCCTCTGGCACAACTTGAGCCCCTTTCCTCTCTTCCTATCACTTGTGACTTGGGAGGAGAGACTGACCCTCACCTCAGTGCACCCTCCTTTCAGGTGATTCAGCAATAAGGTTCCCCCTGAGCCTCCTTTGCTACAGGCTAAACACCCCCACTCCCTCAGCTGTTCCTCATAAGACCTGAGCTCCAGGCCCTTCCTGAACTGAGTTGCCCTTCTCTGGACACACTCCAGCACTTCAATGTCTTGTGAAGGGCCCAAAACTGGACAAAGGATTCAAGATAGAGCATCACCAGTGCTGACTCCGGGGGAATAATCACTGGAGACAGTATTTGTGATCCAAGCTAGGATGCCACCGGCCTTCTTGGCCACCTGGGCACACGCTGGCTGATGTTCAGGACTCCCCATGTCGTTTTTGCTGGGCAGTTTTCCAGTCACTCTGCCCCAAGCCTAAGGTACTGCATGGGGCTGTTGTAACTCAAGGAGAGGACACAGTACTTTGCCTTACTGGATGTCAGTACATAGATCATTACTGGCCTCAGTGCATAGATCCATCCTGTCCAGATCCCTGTGCAGTAGATCAACATTCCCACTCAGCTTTGTGCAGCCTGACTGAGGGTGCACTCAATCCCCTTGTCCAGGTCATTGATAAAGATATTAACTAGATCTGGCCCCAGTACTGAGCCCTGGGGAATCCCACTAGTGACTGGCTGCCAACTGGATGTAACTCCATTCACCAACATTCTCTAAGCCCAAACATCCAGAGTTTTTTATCCAGCAGAGTGTTTGTCCAAGCCATGAGCAGCCAGTGAAGTGGAATTTATGTTACAGTCAAGTATGTTCAGCAGCAAAAATGCCACAGACAATATTTTGTTTTGCCTGGAATCTTGGAGAGGACAGAGTAGTACCACTGATCTGTTCCTGTGGGGTCTTCCAAATTACTTGCTTATCACAGCAAAAGGAACTCCTTTTCAGTGCTTGACCCTTAAGTCACTGATGGTGCTGAAATTGTAATGTAGTTTGGCAGGTAAATCTTTACCTCCTCAAGTACAAATACCTTGAGTTTCTTTCATGCACAACTTTGAATTTCTGCTTTCTTGGAAGGTGGAATACTTTGTTCATTTTGTTAACTTCAGTAGTGTAAAAGGTAAAATTTTAAGTAAGTATTCATCAAGACTTAAGGTCAATTGAAGGGGCTGGAAAAGCTTGCAAAAAACGGTCTGGAGTTTACGTTTAACAGTTTTAAAGTACTTTCAACCCATTAGCTTCTCATCTTGAAACACAGGGCGTGGCAGTGTGTTCTGTACTCCCAGATCCATCTTCCAGATGCTCCTTTCAGGTTGGACCCTAAAACTAGCCCGAGTGTTAATGATCTGCAGCCTGTGTGGGGCCATGCCACTGCCAAAAGACTACTTTGCCTTTCCTTTTTGAACCTCTTCTCAGTATAAATGTGTTCTTCGTATAATTGCAGTTTTTGCAATACAAGCGGGATTTCATCACAGCATCACTCTTCTCACAGTCATGTGGAGTTAGGCTTTGATCCCAGTGGACATTCCTGGCAGTGAGTCATGGGGGTTCAGGAAGCAACTTCTTGATTACACCCATGCTGCACATTTAATTGAACTGACTGTTGATTTTGTCCACTCTGCAGTGGAAATATGTCATATCACATTGTAACAGCTGTGTTACTGGCTTATTTCAAAAACCACATATAGTCATTGAATTTCTGGCTTTGGTGAAGTAGCCAGATTGTGACTTTAGTTCCACCCTCCCTTTACTCAAAACCTATAGCTGGAAGGACACAGTATTTTTTAAGTCACTTACAGACATTGTCCTAAGTTACACAGTAGAACTACAGATCTTGCACATCTCTGCCTCATCTTTGGACATCTTTGCTGGATTTAAACCAATATGTCCCTAACTTTGCATTGTTCCTAATATAAAAGTATGCTTTGCTTTGTTGGTTTTTTGGTGCTTTTTTTTTTTTATTTCCTGTGTATAGATTTGTCTAGGTGATCATGAAGTCACTCTTTTAAAAGACTTTTTTTAATATGTGGCTTCAGTAAAAAAAAGCTTTATTGATGATTCACTTAGGAACTGAGTTTTAAGATTAGCTCTTCTTTTGCATGTGTTGCTTTGATTAATAACTGTAGCAGTCTGACTCATTTGTATCACTGTAACCCAGGAATATTATGTAAGTCATTCTGTAGTCCCAGTTTTTGATTTTGGTAACAGAATTGCATCAAATAGGTGTATAGAGTTACCATCAACCTCAGCTTTTTTGTTATAGATAACCTTATGACCATGATCTTCAGTCTTTAGCGCAGAGTGAAGGGGGAGAGAGTGTGCACATGTTTTTTAATGTATGTGGAAGGAAGGATCAGAGTTCAGTAACTAATCTCTGTAGCTACTATTTCTTATATTTATTAAAATTGCAAAACAAAGCATTTAAATTCCCCTGCACCCTCTATTTTGTCTCTTTGATCAAAAACTCTTGAAAGGTTTAAGAGTTTTGTGGAAAAAAAAGGTGTTGCAGTTGTTAAACAGTGTATGCTATGAATATCAGGGAAAAACCTTTATACTGACAACCCATTTAAGTATCAAATATTAGACTCACTTAACAGATTTTAAGCCTTCATCTGAGCTAAGGGGAGGAAGAACATGAGGTTTCTTCTCTTCCAGCAGGAAAGGCTGCAGGGAGCAGGTGTCTCCCCTTCTCTAAAGCGGTCTTGTGTCTGTGTCTCAGGGGCATGATGTGTTTCATCCACTTACTGTGAAAGCAGGCACCAAGTGCCATAGTATTACTAATGAGAATTACTACCAAAGCTGCAGTATGTGCTGCCTTTTGTGTTACATGACCCATCTTTAATCTCACTTATTCTTTAGCAGTATGTTGAGTCACTGTGTGCATATTACATGAAACAGTGGTTGCAGATGAAATCTCTTTCTATGCAATTCAGAGAGTCAGTCAAGAAGTCTTTCTATGCTTATGTCAGTTCTGCACCATTTAATAGATGTACCTAATAGATAACACAGAATGGCTGTTTTCTATGAAAAGAGAGAACATCCTACATACTTAATCCCTTTGAAATAGTGCTATGTAGCTGAACTTAAAACTTCTTGTCCCAGAAAAGTAAGTTGTAGTTGTGTTTTCAGCCTGAATTACCTATCCTATGAATCAAATCACTATGTCTCTGATTAAACAAATTGCACAAAACACAGAGGACATGCTGTGTAATATAACTTTTTTTAGTGATTGCTATATGACTATACAAAAAGTAAGCAGTCCTGGGTGACTAGTAAAAAGGTAACAATTGAACAAGCAGAAGAAACAAAACTTTTGGTTTCGGTTATCTTAAATTCCAAGGGATATATTTTTTGGACATTTTTCATGGAAGTGAACTACTTGTTTAGTGTTTAGGTTACTGCAAAATTAATTCTTTCAGACAGTTTTAATAAAAGCAGGATGCTAGATTAAGATGTGCTGCTCAGTACTAAAGACTTCTGGAGGAAGGCTATGTTCAAAACTTACCTTCAGCAATTTGTGACGTAGGCTTTGATCAGAACTTTCTGCTCAAAGTTCTGCAGTCTGCATTTTGAAGCTGTTCCCTGTCTAAAATCTTGATCACCCTGCTAGTTGAGGTATTCCTTAGTTAATATAGATGTATAATGTAGTATATTAATACTATTGACCTGATATTTGCAAATCATCTTGGCTGTGTTAGGTTTGTGAGTTGACCATACTCTATGACATTACACTTACAGAATCGGAGTAAGATGGTGATTTTACACCAAAATATATTTGTTGGCTGTGAGCAACTTCTGAAATGAGGAGGGGGACAGGCATGATAACATTGGGCCGTTTCACAGAAAAAGATTTGTATGAAAAAGCACTGTGAGATGAGATGAGTACAACTTACTGTGTGGAAATCAGGGAAACAAATGGGGGTTTGGGTTCTTTATTTTAAAGTATTCACTTGAGGTTGAAGGAGGAAAACCATATTGGTGAGTGACGCTACTGGAGTTTTGTTGCAGATAAGGCAGCTGGAGAGAGGATATAAGGAAAACGGTGTCACTTTCATGCTCAGCACAGCATCTGTTCCTATGTGCATACTATACTCAAATTCCATGAGTAAGTGGAGTAACTGGTGTATGTTTAGAGAGTGCATATGCCAAGTCTGAAAATGGAAAGGACACTCAAGCATTATGCCAGTTTAATTTCCAGAATATTATTTTCATTTTAACAAACAAGAATAAAACAACCACCTTGCTTTCTGTTTTCTCTTCAGTCAATACCCAAACTCACCTTCCCAGGTGGACTGTTAATTGGTTGCAGTCCTGGACTCATGAATGTTCCCAAGATCAAAGGAACACATACTGCAATGAAAAGTGGCATGTTGGCTTCAGAAGCCATTTTTAGTCAATTAATCAATGAAAATCTCCAATCAAAGACAATAGGTAAGATCACTGTACTTTGAGTTGTAATTACCTTGTGTTCAATTAGAACCACCACCAACTAACAGCAGTAATTAATCTGGCTGAATGAATTAGTTGGAAGTGTGAATAAATCATGAAATGGGTGTGTTTAAAATATATTTTGTTTATTTACTATTGATAATGTCAAATGATTTATGAAAGAAATTAATATTTGCTCAGTTATTCACAAGTATTGATCCTACTGCTAGAAGCTCTAACGACCATCTGAAAAGTAAGCTTATGCTGCCTCTGTAAGTAGACAAGAATAGTTTTGTTCCTACAAATACAATAAAAAGTAATGCTTTATGATTCAAAACGTGTTACTGAAAGCCTGCCAAACAGGGAAAAAAAAAAAAAAAGGAATAGATTAAATGCAAGCAAAACAGCGTGAGATTTTCCAAATTTGTTATTACTGTTGTTAGGATCCTGTTTTTGTTCAGTCCTTTTTTCTGTCTTTTAATCTTTTAGTTGTCTCAGTTTAAGGTTATGTGTATTTTATGAATAATACAAGCACATTGTAATCACCTGGTTCTGACCACCTTATAGTGATTTGTTTAAGCCTTAGTTGTCCCCTTAAGTCTGTAATAAAGTCTAGAGAGAGAGAGACAGTATTAGAATTTCAGTCACTCTGGAGATAAGACACTGTAGCCAGGTGCCACATGATGATTATTTAAGAAATCTCCTCTCTGAGCTGGTGGATTCAGGCCTAATGAGCTCTCATTCAGCTGAAATGCACCATACACAGAAAGTGTGCTGAACAATTAAAACTTCAACTAGACATGCTAAAATGCTTAGAATCCATCTGAAGCTGTAAACACTTTGGTGGGTTGTGGTGTTACATTTTTAGTTAAATGGTATGCTCTGTTTCACCCCTCGAAAATGTATGGTATATTTTAAGCCTGTAACCCCCCCCCAAAGTATCATGTATCTGTAATCCCATTGGGCCAAGTGTCTTCCATGCCCACTTTGAATCTCCCTGTTAAGCTGTGCTAAGGAGGCCAGGCACTCTCTTGAACCCTGGGCCTCTCTCCCCTAGGCTCTCCCTCCTTCCTTCTTCCCCCCTCCTCCCTCAGAGACCATGCTGGTCCCCGGGGTTGGACCCCCAATAAATCCTCAGCTAATTAGCACCCTCAGAAGCTGTGTGGAGTCTCTTTGCCTGCCTGCTGCTGCTAACGAACCTACAGCATAAGGGGCCCCCGGGGGAAACCCCTGAGCGCAACTCAACAGTGGGTAGTGTGCCACTCCTGTTTGATTATGGACAGGTTTTATGTGCTGTTTTCCAGTCTTCTCAAGACTGGACTACTACAGCCCACTTCCTTCTCTTTGCAGGGATAATGGGCTTTATGGGAAATATGGAGTGAATCATGCTTTTCATATGTAGACAGGGCTTAAAACTGATTATTTAGAACATTTATTTATTACGGTAGTAATGGAGAATGGTGAAGGGAAAGCTCTCAAATAATTTTCATTTGAAGAAACATTATTTTTGAAGATAATTACTTGACTTGAACTACACTGTGGTAGATGTGCCATGTGTGGAATGTCTAGTATTTGTAAAGAATACAATCAAAGAGTTTAAATCAAAAGTTTGCGGTCAAATATATCCTCATGAATGTGCTGATTACAAAGGGAGAAATTATTTAGCACTGGCATTATCCACTGAGCCATAGCCATAGTTACTGAAATGGGACTTTGGTTGCAACCCTTCTTTGGAAAAAGCTTTTGAACCTGACATTAGAATTGCAAACCTGGCTTTGGATCACAGGTAGGCTGTCCTGGTCAGCACTCAGATTGTATGACTGAGTAGCTGTTCTCCCACAGAGATGCCAGTGTAGCCACCTGTGTGATTACATTTTGCTGAGGTTTGAGGCAATTTAATGCTGCTTGTGCCTCATTTAATAGAGGCTACAAAGGAGCAGTACATATCTGCCAAGAAAACAAGTCTGTTGATTCAAGAGGCTGAAACATGCTGTCTAGTATATTCCCAGCTTACAGTTCTGAAATTCTCATTTTGCAGATTTCATTGCAAGCAGTTGCTTTTATTCAGCATTTATTTTTTTATTTCAAGGACAGTCTTGATGTACTGTAGGTGCCTAACAAGTAATGTACTGCCTTAGGACTTGATGTGCAAGAATATGAAGAGAACCTGAAGAAGTCCTGGGTCTGGAAAGAGCTGTATGCAGTGAGAAACATCCGACCATCCTGCCATGGTGTACTTGGTGTGTACGGAGGAATGATATATACAGGCATATTTTATTGGCTACTGAGAGGAATGGAACCATGGACATTAAAACATCCAGGTAATTTCATTATTTCCTGAAGAAGATTCTAAATTTATATGTCAGTCTTTTCTGGTCTTAGTTTCAGCTAGCACACATGTGGTCCAGCGGTGAGGCCTTAAAGTGTACAAAAGAAATGAGTGATAAAGCATTGAAGCAGACTTTGTTGTATTAGCTAACATACAATGTAAATTAAGACATTAAAACACTGTTTAGTATAACTTGGTATCATTTTTTGTCTTGTGAAAAAGGCTACCTTTTATGAAGTACTTCGTTCTGATGACAACGGAACTTAAAACAGCTCAGTTAAATTGATCTTGAGTAATGGCAAATTGCAATTCTATACTGAAATTTATTAAAAATATATTTAGGACCAGATTTTGCTCAGCTCAAGCCAGCCAAAGACTGCACTCCTATTGAATACCCAAAGCCTGATGGAAAAATCAGTTTTGATCTCCTGTCGTCTGTGGCTTTAAGTGGTACAAACCACGAACATGACCAGCCCGCTCATTTAACTCTCAAAGATGACAGCGTCCCTGTGAGCAGGAATCTGGCTGTATTCGATGGACCAGAGCAAAGGTTTTGTCCTGCAGGTGGGTAACAAAAATGTGCGTGTCAGCTGTCTCTCCAAGGTAAAAGACCAAGTACTTCAGGAGGGGTCCACCTAGCCTACTACTTACATCAAGCATTCTATCCTAAGTTTCCTCCAAGAAGGGGGTTCAGTTGTGGGTTTAAAATATGCTAGTGGTACTTTTGTGATGAAACAACTGTTAAACATGTTAGAAGAGAATTAAATCACACTAGTAATATACTTCCCTCTTTACACTGGCTGGTAAGTAGAGTATGCCTGCAAGTGGAAGCTGTTCAGCAAAGTGATAGCTCCCTTCTTGTCTTTGCAGGAGTCTATGAGTATGTTCCTCTGGAAAAGGGAGAAGGATCAAGGCTGCAGATAAATGCTCAGAACTGTGTCCACTGCAAAACATGTGATATTAAAGACCCAAGTCAAAACATTAACTGGGTAGTACCTGAAGGTGGAGGAGGACCAGCTTATAATGGAATGTAAACTAACAGGAGATCTATTCAGTGACTTCTGATCACCAACAAATATGTTGGAGTATTTTATGCTGCAGTGTAATTGATGTACAGCACTGATTTGAATGTTAAAATACTTTGAGACTAATGTGCCATTCTGAATTTTACATATGACTGTTGCAATAAATGAAAAGTTGATGCCTTCTGGATAAACCTTAGCCTTAATTTAATAGGACTTCTTTACAGGAGCTGTATAGCACCTTTGGATATTGGATTTGCTGCTGAAGTTCACTGGTAACAGGAGCCGTATACAGAATGGTGTGTATGAAAAAATAATTTAATACCCACCTTTAAAAAATTATTTTCTGTCTCTACATGGACTGATTTACATGTTATCGAACCTACCAGTTAGGGAAATAGATTGGTCTGGAAAACTGTCACTGCGTTAAAGTCTTAAATAATAACTTCAATTTATACTTTTGCGGTTTTTTTCTTAATGATGATAATAGGGAATACCCATTAAAAAGTGGTTAAAAAATTAATAATTGCACAAGTTTGAGGGGGTTTTTTTTTGGTTGAAATTTGAT